>CM035428.1:89255180-89327680 GCA_020310875.1 Ceratopteris richardii | reverse complement strand
CCTCTACAGTTTGGCACGCACGGTGGGACCCTTGCATTTCTGTGAGAGGCCCTGAGGATAGTAAATAGTCCTCTTTTTCAGTATTTTTGCCCTATTGCATTTTCAAGTAGGTACATGACCCATACGCGAGCAGATAAGAAGCCTCTTCGTATACAAAGGAGCCTTAACAAGTCAGCTATATTTTCAACTAGTGAACCTACCTCCCCTCTACCCTCTTTGAATTTATCTATTGATTTCGGTGCGACACCACTGTCGAAGGAGGAGCATAGGAGAACATTAGACTTCTCCTCGGATACGTCAGAAGAAACACCAGACTCAATATCAAGTTCCCTACCTTCAAGGGACAAGCTTATGAGGATGCTGGCATTTACTCTCCAGACTCAATATCAAGTTCCCTACCTTCAAGGGACAAGCTTATGAGGATGCTGATGATCATGTGAGGAGGTTCATCTCCTTATGCCGTGGACGAGGTTTGCAGAATAGAGAGGATGCAATGCTGGTACTCTTCCCATCCACATTGGAAGGCCTTGCTGACAAATGGTACAGTCAATATGCAAATGGCCATTTTGCTACATGGGAGGCTCTGAAGACGGCATTCTCACAGACATTTCGACCTAGTGATTCTTCGGAAAGAGCTCTAAATCAGCTAGAAAACCTAAGGTTAAGATCAAGTGAATCCTTTCATGAACTTCACACTAGAACAAAAGCACTTGTTGCACGTCTACCACATGCTCCAGGTGATTTCTTGATTAGAAATGGATAGAAAAAGCTATGCCCAGGTCATCTCAGCAGAAGCTCCGTGAGTCTCTGAGATTGGATGCAACCCTTAATGATTTTGTTGCAGCAGCATCACACATTGAAGAAGCTAGGCAACATTTTGAAGGGGATACACAATCGAATTATGTTGCAGAACTAGACCCTATTGGGCAACTGAGGAAGGAACCGGAGGCATTGAGAATGCAACAAAATCAACAAGAAGAGAAGGTCTTGCCACCACTGCGTCGCACTGATGATGAAGTAGCCCAACTTCGTCGTGAGTTAGAAGATTTGCGGACCACTCAGGATATAAGAAGGCAAATTTGGTGTACAATATGTAACAACAATGGGCATTCCAATGCTAATTGCCCTAACAAGGTAAGCTATCAATTTTGTGGAAAGGATGGTCATGAAGCTAGAGACTGTTACTACCTCAAGGGTACACAACAATGAGGTAACCCTCAAGCTTTGGATTCATATTATGCTAGTACTTCAAATGCACCTAATAGAGAGGAAAATCGTACGACAAAGCCTAAATATAATAGGCCATTGATGTGTTATCGCTGTGGTGAGTATGGCCATATGCAAAATAGGTGTTCCCTTCCAGAAGATGCACCTCCTTGTCAACATTGTCCAGAGGCCAAGGATCACTATACTAAAGACTACCCAAGAAGCCGTCGTGCTTCAATCCACATGATTGCAGTCTCTCCACAAGAAGAAGGTATGACAACTCAGTCTTATGCTGTTTCATCCTCTGCAATGCCCATGATGACTAGAGCCAGACAAGTAGCAGCAATCCGTAGAGAGGAACAACAAGGATTCCAGGATAAAGAGGAGGAAAAGAAGGCTGAGTGGAAGGGCCAAGCAGAAATTGAAGGAGCTTATGAAAGGATGGCTACTTACCAACCAACAAGTCTACAAGAAGACACTCATGAGGTAAACATTGAACAGATCTTGAAAGGTATTCATCACAAGGTTAGTCTGTACGAACTTATAAGGATGGATTCAAAAATAGGAAGTGACTTATTGAAGATTATACACTCTGCTCACTTGATCCAATCACCCAGTATAGATGGTTTCATGGTTGATTTTCCCCCTGCACCCTTGGTAGACTACCAAAGCTCAAGATTATCTATTTGTATAAAGGATGAAGCTCTCACAGGTGTGATCATAGATGGAGGCTCTGGTATCAATTTGATGCCACATTTCACAATGAAGAAACTAAATTTGAACCCCACCAAGATGGCACCATTCACAGTTACACTAGCAGATCAACATCGCGTTGCGCCTCTTGGAATTATTGAAAAGCTACTGATGATAGTACAGGGTCGCCACTTTGTTCTAGATTTTGTTGTTATTGCACTTCCATAGGAGACTTCTTACCCTTTACTCCTGGGGAGACCTTGGCTGAGGCAAGCAAAAGCTTTGCAAGATTGGGGGAAAAACAAACTATGGATTTCAACAAGCACCAATAGCCAATTGCAAATACATTTGGAAGAAGGATTCGACTTAGGGAAAACTACTGGGTATACTGTGGACACTCAGATAATGCCCTCTCTACCCCAAGAAGAAGATACATTATTGAATTGGATGATGGAAAGTGCAAAGTGTTGCACGGTGGAAATCAGTGAAATAGAAGAAGAAGTTACAGATGAAGGAGTTGCAGGAAAAGGCCATGAAGTTCCCAAGGAGTTGAAGAATGGAAGTTTGCAAGAGAATACAAACATCGTAGGGGCAACAACTATAGAAGTTCCAGAAAAGGAAAGTTATGAACCTGAATGCAGAGAGGATCTCCCATTTTCGGATATACCTCAAGGATGGACTAGGGAACATATTACAGAATATAAGCTAAATTCCACTCCCGCATACAGTGGAGATGATTTCTCAAACAAGACTAGTCCTGAAACACTGGTTCAAGAAGTAAATCTAGGGGATGAAGAGAACCCTCAAGTAGTCCACTTAGCCTCTTGGCTATGGCATTATCCTCCTTTACTGCAAAAGGTAACTTCTTTACTTTTTGCCTACAAAAATGTCTTCGCATGGTCCTACAAAGATCTAATAGGGATACCAGAGGAGCTTGGATTACACAGAATACCCTTAGTTGAGGGAGCCGCACCTGCAAGAAGTAGGTCGTATTGACTCAATCCAAAATATGCAGAGGCGGTAAAGTTGGAAGTTACAAAAACTAGAAGAAGCAGGTATAATTGTTCCGATAGAACATTCCAGGTGGCTTTCTTCTATGGTTATTATACCCAAGAAAAATAGTGGAAAAATAAGAGTTTGCATTGATTTTTGTGCCTTAAATAAAGTGACTGTTCAAGATGGATTTCCTCAACCCTTTTCAGAGCAAGTACTTGAGGAAGTAGCTGGTCACACTTTGTATAACTTCTTGGATGGTTTTAGTGGCTACAATCAGATAGTGATCCATCCTGATGATAGGGACAAAACAGCCTTTGTTACTCCATGGGGCACTTATGTTTATACTCGCATGGCTTTTGGTTTGAAGAATGCACCAGCTTCATTTAATAGAACAATGTATCTAATATTGGGCAAATGGTTGACAACCTTTCTACGCATTTTCATGGATGACTTTTCAGTGTTTTCAGGCATAGATAGAAGAGCAGCAGTTCAAGATTTCCATGATCATTTGGAAAATCTAAAGGAAATCTTTGAGCAATGTCTCAAAACAGGTTTGAAGTTAAATCCTGCTAAATGTCATTTTTTGGTCACCAAGGGCACTCTTCTTGGTCACATAGTATCTGCTGAAGGGATAACGGTTGACCCTATAAAGGTTACTGCTATTCTATCCATGCCTATTCCACAAAGCCCAAAAGAAGTGCAAAGTTTTTTGGGTCATGCAGGATATCATAGAAGATTCATACGAATGTATTCAGAAATAGCTAAGCCCTTATCAAGGCTTACCAGTAAAAAGGTCCCTTTCTCATGGAGTGCTGAAGCTGAGAAAGCATTTTGTGAACTGAAAATGAGGTTATGTATTGCTCCACTTTTAAGTGTTCCTAATTGGTCATTAGAGTTTCATGTGCATACAGATGCTAGTCTTCATGTTGTTGGTGCAGTTCTAGCTCAATTGTCATCACACAAGGTTGATAGACCTATCTCCTATGCCAGCAGACTACTCACCCAAGCAGAAACGAACTATAGTACAACCGAAAGGGAAGGCTTGGCTATTGTATTTGCTCTTCAGAAGTTTTGGCATTACCTTCTCGGTGTACATTTCATAGTCATATCCGACCATCAGCCCTTGAAGTACTTGATAAACAAGCCTAGAGTAGCTGGAAGGATTTGGAGATGGTTACTCCTCTTTCAAGAATTCAACTTTGATATTCATATTAAGCCAGGAAGAGAGCACTACATGGCAGATCAAGTGTCCAGGACTGCAATGAGCGAGAAGGCAACATGTATTAATGATGAACTGGTGGATAGTAATCTCTTCCTAGTAGCAATTCAGACTGATTGGTATGATGGAATTCTCAATTTTCTTACTACTGGAAAACTCCCAGAGCATTTGAAACCCATAGAAAAGAGAAGATTACTCCTTAAAACCAAAGCGTACTCACTTATAAGTGGAAATTTATATAGATATTGTCAGGATGGTATCTTGAGAAAGTGTGTTTTTCCAGAGGAGGTAACCCCTTTGCTTGAGGCAGCACACAGTGAAGGGCATCTAAAGGGGGAAGAATTGGCTCACAGAATCATCCACAAGGGACTATGGCGGCCTCATATTTATAAGGATGCGATCAAGTTTGCTAAAGAATGCCACATTTGCCAGAGATGTGCTCCTACGCCAACCAGATTGAATTTCCAACCATTAGTCATATCTATAGGATGGCTCCCATTTGAACGATGGGGTCTTGATTTCATAGGACCAATTAGTCCAACTGGTCAACCTGGGGGTAAGAAGTATATTTTGATGGCCACATGTTATGCAACTAAATGGATAGAGGCTAAAGCTACTGTGGATTGCACGGCGTTAACAGTAGCTAAGTTCTTGTATAAACGTATTTTCTCAAGATTTGGTTGCCCACTGGAAATCACTAGTGATAGGGGAACACATTTTGTAAATCAGCTGCTCCAATTTATATTTGACAGGTACAAGGTCTTCCATAAAACAATTTGTGCCTACTATCCAAGGGAAAATGGCCAAGCAGAGAGCTCCAATAAGATTTTGATCGGGTTGCTGCACAAATTATCTTTTGATCATCAAAGCTTTTGGCCACAAGCATTGATAGGTGCAATTTGGGCTTTCAGAACTACACAAAGGGGAACCACTGGTGAGAGTCCATTTCGCTTAGTATATGAAAAGAGGCATTGGCCCCATTTGAATTCATTATCAAAAAGGAAATGGGAACCAAAACCATTGGAATTGAACCTCCCATTGAGATATTGGTGGCATTAGAAGAATACAAAGAAGGAGCAATGCAAAAACTTCAGGTAACACAAGAAGAGCACAAGAGACTGCATGACAGGTATCTGAGGTCCAATCAAGTTCAGGAAGGATCCATGGTTTTAGTGCATCAGGTCACAGCAATTCCAACCAAACTGGCACCCAAATGGATAGGACCTTACACGGTGGTAAAGGTATTACCTCATGGATCAGTACATCTGGAGGATTTGCAGGTTAAGAGGATACACCTGGTCAATATCTCTAGGGTGAAGAAGTACCTGAATTAAGGTAAACTGGAAGCATTTCATTCACCGTACCTACCGTATTTCAGTGATTGCAGTCAAGGAGGAAGAAAAAAAAAACCCTGGTCAATATCTCCAGGGTGAAGAATCACTCCCTCCACAACCCTCCACAAACTCCACAAACCCCACACAACTCCACACCCCTCCACAACCCTCCACAAACCCCACGAACCCCACAAACCCCTCAAACTCCACACCCCTCCACACCCCTCCACAAACTCCACAAACCCCACCCAACTCCACACCCCTCCACAACCCTCCACAAACTCCACAAACCCCACACAACTCCACACCCCTCCACAACCCTCCACAAACTCCACAAACCCCACACAACTCCACACCCCTCCACAACCCCCCACAAACCCCACACAACTCCATACCCCTCCACAACCCTCCACAAACCCCACAAACCCCACGAACCCCACAAACCCCACACAACTCCACACCCCTCCACAGCCCTCCAGAAACTCCACAAACCCCACACAACTCCACACCCCTCCACAGCCCCTCCACAAACCCCACACAACTCCACACCCCTCCACAACCCCCCACAAACCCCACAAACCCCACAAGCCCCACACAACTCCACACCCCTCCACAAACTCCACAAACCCCACGAACCCCACAAACCCCACACAACTCCACACCCCTCCACAACCCTTCACACACTCCACAAACCCCACACAACTCCACACCCCTCCACAACCCTCCACAAACCCCACAAACCCCTCAAACTCCACACCCCTCCACAGCCCTCCACAAACTCCACAAACCCCCCACAAACCCCACAAACTCCACACAACTCCACACCCCTCCACAACCCTCCACAAACCCCACAAACCCCACGAACCCCACAAACCCCACACAACTCCACACCCCTCCACAACCTTCCACAAACCCCACACAACTCCACACCCCTCCACACCCCTCCACAAACTCCACAAACCCCACACAACTCCACACCCCTCCACAACCCTCCACGAACCCCACAAACCCCACAAATCCCACAAACCCCACGAATCCCACAAACCCCACAAATCCCACGAACCCCAGGACCTCCCATAAGGTTCTCAGGCAGTTTTTGATGGATATTTGGAGGATCATTTCTCAACCAAACACTACAATGTTATATATTGTTTGAAAGCTCTCTTCGAGTACTTCCCAATGGTGCAATAATAACTTTGAAATCTTGGATCAATTTTTTACCACACCCCAAAAACCCCTGCAAGTCCCCACAACTCACCTCCTATTCCCACCCACAACCTCCCACAACCCCCGTAATCTCCCTCAACTCCCCACAACTCACCTCCCACACCGCCCACTTAATATGAAGGATCAAAAGCTACTACAAAACTTTGGTCAAGGATGTGCTTCTCAAGGTCATTCAAACATCACGGGCGGCATAAAATGAGGATCTCAGCTTGCATGCAAAAGTGACGGTAAAAGTGTAAGTGATAAAAGTGAAAGTGGAGAAATGACTGTTGCTGCCAACCATTCATGAAGACTGCCTAATTTTGAGGATCCAATTCAAGACTGGTGGCATATTTGATTTATTACTATTTAATTATTTAGTAAATAAAAAGAAAAATGAATGTGATTGCAAATATATTTAGTATAATATAAAAATAAAAAAATATGTAAATAAAAATGCAAATTAAGTAATTAAACTAAATTAAAAACAAAAATAAAAGAAAGAAAGAAATAGTATAGTTAATATAAAAGGAAATAATATATATGATAATAAAAACAAAATAAAAATAAAATAACTTAAGAAAAATAAAAAGAAAGAATGTATATTAAAAGAAATAAAAAGAAATGTGTATAAAAAGAAAAATAAAATAGAGAAACAAAGAACTTAAGAAAATAATAAAAATTGATAAATATAAAAAGAAAAAAATATAAAATATATAAAAAGAAAAAGAAAAATGAAGAGAAAAATGAATAAATTAAAGCATGATTTTTTTCCACATGAGTGTCTTTGTCATTTCTAAATGCACTAATAGATTGAATTTTTTTCTCATTCATTTGTGACCAAATTGAAGAGAAGTAAAGATTTCAATTCTGCCTATAACAACGTTTTTGAAGCAAGAAGTATCAAAGACCCAACCTTCCTATAGTAGGTGATGAATTGAACCTGGCGTGAAGCGAGCTTGCAGCTCGACTCATGTTTGGATCCTGACCTATCTAGGATTCTTTACATCTATCTAGATCACTAACACCTTATATTCACATCTTTTTTTTTTTACTATAGGTTTACACCCATTCCATTGTACAAAACACAAAATTATGATTGTATCCTCGATGGATAGTGATCACGTACTTTCTTCCACTAATTTTGTTATTTCAATTTGTTCGTCTCAACCTTCTATATCACCTCTTGTAACTAACATCGATATGAATACTTTTTTCATCCGCAAGTTTCTCTTACCACAACTGTGTAGTTGCTCCCCTTGAAGCATAGGAGAGGGAGTTTTGACTATCCCTTAAAAGGCATTCATTGTGTATCACCATGCAAAAGGGACTAGCAGTACGACGGATCCACTTGATGGTCACGACATAGCTCCCTTTAATCTCGACAACATTTCTTTGATTTTCTTTGAAAATTTGTTGTGCAAACTCTTCAATGGTGTATGTGGTTCCACTAGATGATATGGATTCCATCCTTTTAATTGTGGTAATGTAGTGCTTCATGGAGTGACAAGCCTCACCAACAACTTGAATATATGTGGGGGGTGTGATGTTGATTAGAGATGGTGATGAAGACAAAACTGAAATAAAATTGTATGGGATGAAAAAGCGTGTTATTGAAATCTGAATATATATGCTAATGAGCTCTACTAGTTACCTATACTAATTAGCATATAACTTGTTACCGTTAGTGTCCATGTGAAAGGCCAAATGGCCACTAGACACTTTTGTATATGTTCTTTAACAAAAGATATAGTGGTCTGGTCAACCACAAACTGTAAGTTCGACCACTTTGTAACACCCAAGAAGTCTGTGTTCGTGCTCCTTGTGTATAGTGCTTTTCTACATATTCTATAGCCTTTGTGTGGAGTATCGTGTGCAGTGCTCAGATCTCGGTTTCTACTTGGAGGATATCATCATGGAGTTCTCGAGAATGAGAGTGCATTGTGGTGCATCACCATTGAAACACTTCACTAGTATCAGAGTGTGTCGATGCAAAATCTTTGTTCCTTTAGTGCGAGCAAAGCGAGCGAGCACCTTCCCACCCACTCAAGGCTTTCTCCAAGGCTTATGAATAAGGAATAGACCTTGGCATACCTTTTCATCCGAGTCATTGTTGTCACCATTGATTGCATGTGAGCGAAGACCTCAACAATCAAGGAAGAAGGAGTTTCTTGGTACTTCTCGAGAGGTTACCCATCCCAGTACTGTTCCCCCCGGAACTCGCTTAACCGTGGCCATCTCTTTCCACTAAGCTACACTCTTGTGGTACTTGAATAAGGGGAAGACTAAGGTTCACATTATCTTCAACAACTTTTATTTGCTTTCAAGGCCTATTTTTGAAGCATTTTTTGGGGTGATTTTTGGAGCCATTTTTGAGTACTTTCATGCATAGTCTCTCCATAGAGATCCAAGAACATCAAGAAGAGTGTTCTTTATACTTCTTCAACAATGAATGTTTTCCTTTTGGGCTGTGTTTTCAACCACACTAGTTAATCTATAGGTTTCTTGAAAGGTTTTAGTTGTGGAGGGAGCAACCATCACAAGTCTATGCAGGATTTTGAGCCTAAAAACTAGAGTTGACAGACACTTGCAAGTGGTGTTGTTGGCCAATGTTTGGGCAGTAAATTTAGCTATTGCCATTTTACTGCATACATTGAGCACATGCACACTATGTACGCTTCTGTGAATACCACTTATGCATGTCCATGTGGTCATTGATATAGCGGTTATGTTTTTTGCCTAAATCCTTTTATGTTTGATAAAGAGGGTCGTGGCGAGGTTTTCTTAACTGGGAGACATCTAGATGTCGGGTTCTCTTTGATGATGCAGGTGGAAGAATTACCCAGCCTCGCCATAAGAGATGTATGATAGTTGTTCATAGGTGGTTGATAAGCCTAGTTGGCTTCTTTTGGGTAACTATTTATATGCAGTGGAGTTAGTGATTCACTATGTAAGTAAACATGTCAGTACTTGTAGTTTTATCAGATTTTGACACTGGTCATATGCTCATTTCGTAGAGGATACTCTGGCAAAATCTTTCCAGATTTTTTGGTTTTCTCAACTATAGAGTGGTCAATTTACTCCTTGATACACTTGTTGGTGTGAGCACATTGATTCTGACCTAATCCTTTTGGTTGGTCATTACAGCTCATTAATTCATTTTTCAGGGAAGACTCTTGAATTCTCTCCCAAAATTTGACACTTGTTCATCCTTCATTAAGCCTTAGTGGTGTTTGCACTCTTCTAGCTCCATTATCATTCTACTACCATCATGGCATCAGAGGTCTCAGCACATTTGGTGGATCAGGGTCTAGTGCCAATGTTCCGAGGAGGAGCTATAACTTGCAGGGCAAAGTCTATTTTGAGATATGAAATTTTGATGGCACAAACTTTGCTCTATGGAAGAGTCAGATTAAAGATGTGCTCATTCAGGGGAGGTAATGGAAGCCAATAAATGGAATCTCCAAGAAGCCTATTGACATGGATGAAGATGATTGTGATGAGTTAGATGAAACGGCCAGGTCTACCATTCGATTGCACCTAGCAAATAATGTTTACTTTATAGTACTAGATTGTGAAAGTGCAGAGGAGCTTTGGAAGAAGTTATGCAATACATATGAAAAAGAGACAACATCAAATAAAGGCATCTGGTGAGAAAGTTATATGACCTTTGCATGGACACAGATAGTATTGTTGCTCATCTAAATGAGTTTGATGCTATATTCTCCCAGTTAGAGGCTTAGAAAATGGATATGGATAATGAAATAAAAGCAGTCTTGTTGTTATGCACCTTGCCATCATCATGGGATATGTTTTGCACATCTATTAGCAATAGTGCAGTTGGTGGTAAACTGGTCTATGATGACATATGTAGAGCACTTTTGAGTGAGGAGATTTGTAGAAAATCTATGGTTGGCACTAAGAGTAGAGATGCATATAATGTTCTTGATTCTTACCAAGCAAAGAATCAACAACGTGGCAGGAGCAAGAACAAGGAAAAGAATGGTAAAAAAATTAAGAGTAGAAGTAAATAAAGGAAGAGGGATATTGAATGCCATTATTGTCATAAGAAAGGACACATGAAGAAAGATTGTTATGCATTAAAGAATGCTAAAGGTAAAGGACAAAATGTTGATGGGCATGTTAAATAGCCACCTAAACCATCTACTTTGACTGTGAAGATTGAAGAAATTAATGACATTTCTAATAATGTTGATATGTTGACACTTGACAACACTACGTGACTATAGAGAATGGTTCTCTAATTATGCAACAAGGTCTCTTGGTACAGTGAGATTTGGTGACTCTTACCACACTAGCGCATCAAAATGCCATAGGAGATGACAACACGGTGTAGAGTCTCCACAAGACATTACAATAATGAACCAAGAGATGAGCACGAAAGACCACCAAATGCAAGGGTGGCGGGAGGGAAAATGAGGGTAAAAGGTGAAGAAATCAATGAAGAAAATGGGTGGGAGGGTGGGCAAATTGGCGAAATGAAGCTTCAAAGAGCAAAGTGATGGCAAAATTCTTCTCCAAAATGAGTGGAGAGCAACACCACCAAACTCAAGCACCACCACCACCAAAATCACCACCAAACGCACCACCGAGACCACCTAGCACTCTGATACCATGTAGAGAGTACGCATGCGGAAGAAAAATGAAAAGTAAAGTACTCTCACAAAACAAAGAATGTGTGAGACACAAAATGAGTAGACCATGAAATGGGTAAACTCATGTGGATTAGAAATGAGCTTGCCAAGAGCATGGAGTAGGCTCCTCAAGCTTCTAACCAAGTACAAATGAGGGGAGAGGTCCTCCTTATATAGATTTGGGAGGGTCTCTCAAAAGTACATCATATGTGGGATAAGTCTCCTGAAAGGAGAATGAATACAATTGGTAGAAGCACATGGCAAGATACCCAAATACAAAGGTAATACAATATGAAATGGAAATAGATTAGAAATGAAGTGCCTCCTAGATACAAAATGGAGATGCACTCATGCGGATACAAATGTAGATGAAGTAGGAGCAATCATGTCATCAATAGAAGGAACGTTGCATTTTGCCCAAAATACAACCTTCATAGACATGCTTTCTAGGTGGCTCATAGTTTGGCCAGAGGGGACACCATTTCAAATTTCTACAAGTGTAGCAAACGAGCAAAATTTAGATGACCAAAGTGTGCGTGCCAAAGCTTTGCATCTGACATAGCCTGAGAATCTTGAACTACACATGTTGAATCATTCATACATTTTTCATAATCTATGAGCTTATATAGCCCATGACATAAAATGCCAAAAGCAATAATTAAGTTGCCATTTGATAGATCATGAATTCTACATCTATGATCAACCAATTTCACAATTAAGTTGATCTTGGCTAATGTTGAAAGTGATAACAAATTTTTCTTGATCCCTAGCATAAATAAAGCATTTGACAATGTAAAAGAACTACCATCAACAGTAGTCAGAATGATCTTACCAACTCCCATGATAGGATAAGAGGAGTTGTGGGTGCATGTGATAGTATTCCCTGTAGGGGCAAGCTCAAGTGAACTGAAGAAACTATGCTACGAGGTAATATGTTTGGTTGCCCTACTATCGAAGTACCAAACATCTGAGTCTACTATAGACATACATTGTTCATGAGAAGATGGGTCATAACTGCAAACAATAGTAAACACCTTGTCTTCATTCTACACAAGATTTGCAGACTCTGATTTGGGTGTAGAGGCTTCTTCAACAACCATTCTAGCCTCTTTTTTCTTTGCATTTTTGGAGCCAGTTTTGGACAACTTTTTATGACATGGTCATTTCCTTTACAATTTGTAAAACAATTTCTACTCTTTTGTTTTCTTCTCCTCGTTGTCATCTTTCTTTGATTGTGTAGAATTAGCAGATTTCTTCTTACTAATAAATGAGCTCCATTTACCTTTGCCCTTCTGTCTAGCTAGGAAAGCTTGATCTGCAACACACATAGTGGACCTATTCTACCTAGACTAATCTTCTTGCAACATAATAGAGACTAAATCCTCAAATGTTTAGGCATTTGGATTGCCTTTCATCATCAATCAAAGAGTAGAATCAAAACTCTGATATGAATCTGGAAGACCATTTAGAATAGTCTGCAGAAGTAAATTGTCAGGCAAGACTTCATCAGCAAAACTCAACTGCTCCTTCAAATCTTTGATCTTTCTCAAAAAACTATCCATGGAATCTCCTTCATGTCATGATGAAGGAGATAAGGAAGAGAGATCACACACACACTCACAATCAAAGAGAAGCACACACACAGATTGAGGCAAGGAAGAATGGTCTTCTTCTTCTTCTTCTTTCTCTATTACATAAAAGGAATGTACAAGAATGAACTAAAAAAGCAATACAACAAGTGCAATATATAAAGAAAAGTACATAAGGAAAATTCTTAAGTCCACGAATGAGTGAGCTAGCAAGAAACAAATGTGCCATCAGTCTCGGTAGATAAATCTAGTAAAGCTCAATGAAGTATCCTTGCCATATGCCGGTGTGACCACTATACATGTTAGAGAAATGAAAAAGTGATACGTGTCATCCTAGATCATCACATGTTGAGATTTATATCTCAAAAATCCCCCTCAAGCTCAACGTCATGTCCTCTAATCCAAGCATCTTCCAAAACTTCTTTAGCTTCTCTACTCCAAGTGCTTTAGTGAAAATATCAACAACCTACTCATCTGTTCTCACATAAACAAGATCAATGTCACCTGATGATACCTTCTCTCTAATAAGTGATAATGTACCTCAATATGAATTGTTCTAGCATGAAAAATAGGATTTCATGCTAATTGAATGCTACTAAGATTATCACAATAGATGATGATCAACTTTTGCACTTCCATACCTAAATCTACAAGTAGCATCTCTAACCATGATGCTTCACATGTTGCCATTACAGCACCTCTATACTCAACCTTTGTACTTGACAAAGTAATAGTGGGTTGCTTCTTGCTGCTCCACATAATAGATGCACTCCCAAGTGAGAATAGAAAGCCACTAGTAGATCTTCTGTCTAGAATAGTACCAACCCAATCTGCATGATTGTATCCATGGACCTACAGAATCTAAATGCAGCTTCCTGGAGCCTGCATAAATTGACTTTCAAGTCCAACAATCTAGCTTAGATCAGGCCTTGTAATTATGAGATATATCAAACTTCCCATAATTTTCCTATACATAGTAGCACCAACATCTTGTATTACCTTTGTCATGTAGGCGCAATGACGAGCCATGTAATTGTCCTATGTCAATCGTTGCACTAAATTCCATAGCCTCCCAGATCTTCTTGGTCCTGGGTCACTTCTCCTTGTATCACCTGCATGTGCCTTTCTTAATCTCGAAGTCTTCATAGAGGGCAATCCAAGTTCGTCATCAAGGCTTTTTTTTGAATTGCTTGAATCCATCAAGGTCTTCAAAACCTGTAGATGTTTAACTAATAGTAGAAAGCTTTTCTTTACCTTACTTGGATGTATATGCTGAATTTGTTGGACTGAGATTTCCATGCAATCTTCCACTACAAGGATCTGAGTTGGAACTATTGCTTGGTGATGCATCTGGTCCACTCAAAACTTAATTTTGCACCTGATCTTTCAACATTTTCTTTGTCATTTGGTTCAAGATTAAGTCCATCTTTGGTATCTAGATAGAAGTTTGACATTCCTTCAAACACCACATCTCTACTTACCTTCACCTGTCATGTGAGTGGGTTATAACATTTATATGCCTTTTGCTCAAGGGAGTATCCAATGAAGATACATTTTTCTACTTTTGGATCAAGCTTCATCCTCAACTCATTTGGAACATGTAGATATGCAATACAACCAAAAACTTTCATATGTGATAAGTTTGACTTTTTACCTGTAAACTTCTCTTCAGGTGTTACTTGATGTACAACAACAGTCGGAGTTCTATTCATGATGTATACAACAGTATGGATAGATTCTCCCCAATAACAATAAGGCATATTCTTCTCGGTCATCAAAGCTCTTGCTATTTCTGTAATATGTCTATTTTTGCCTTCAGCAATGTCATTTTGTTGTGGTGTGTACCTGCATGAAAACTGATGTCGAATTCCATGACTTTTAAGAAAGTTACTGAACTCATTTGACATGTATTCATCTCATCCATCAAACCTTAATATCTGAATATACTTTCCTATCTGCTTTTCCACCATAGCCTTGAATTTCTAGAAGTGAGTGAGCACCTCATCTTCTCTTTCATGAAATATACCCACACTTTTCGTGTATGGTCATCAATGAAAGTAACATAAAACCTGCAACCACCCATAGATGTGGCCTTTGCAGGACCCCAAACATTTGTATGTCCTATTTCTAGTGCATTGTCACCAATATGCTTGTCATGAAAAAATGATGCTCTTGGTTGTTTACCGAATCGACATGCTACACATACCTTTTGCATTTCCACAACTTTGAGATTTGGTAGTCCATTGCCAATCTCCTTTGACTGCATCAATTTGAGCCTCTACAAGTTTTCATGTTCAATTCGTTTGTGCGAGATCTCTATATCAGCAACAACTCCTGCACCTTTTGCAAACATGGTTGCACTCATTTCAGAAATTTTCACATTTAAGGTGAACGTCCTACCCACTTTGTTTCCTTTAGTAATCAATTGTCCATCCTCTTTGTACTCTTCTATATATAATCACATCTTCCATACATGTTGATAACTACATTATTAACATTTACATGAGATCTATACTTGCTAGCATGAATCAGGTCATGTACATGTATACTGAATTCAATGGCTAAAGGGCTATCAATGGCGCTTAGTATAGAAGGTAAATTTTTCAGGTGCAAGATCCATTTTCATAAACAGATCAATGGCATCATTTGAATGACCTTTATTGGCATAGGCCATGATCATTCTATTCCATGAGATTACAATCATGTATACTTTGAGCATCTTCCAGACTGTCATCTTTGCCATACATTGCAATGAGTGTATTATTGACAACCACATCTTTTAATAGAGCTTTAATTCAATGTTTCCCACTTGATTATTAAACTTGGCTTCGAATCATGATCGCATCCATCCCCTCTGAACGTGTGGAGCCTCCGAACACACCAATACCGATCTTTACAAAACAAATCAAGTGCATGTGTTGTATCAAACACATGTGCCTATGCATGGTCATGTAGTGGGCCCTATACATGCATACTTGGAATGCATCAAAAAACACAATAGTGCAAAGGCAAGGTATCAAGTATCTGATGGCAATGTTTCTCTACTCAAATTCAAACTGAATTTTGATCATGCATCTATAAGTTAGCTTATGTGCAATTAGATGTGCATCTATGGTCTTGAAAGCACATGTGTACTTACATTTTCAAACATGTGTACTATAGGTGCAATCATTCTCAATTATGGTGCAAGTATGGAAGAAAATTTCAGGGTTTCTACTAAAAAAAAAAATTCTCCTCTCATACTCCACTCTTCAAATGCAATCACTCTTACTCTCACTCACAACTCCTCTCAAATCAGGTTTACATATCAATTCTATTGTGCAAATGAGAGTGCATCTATGGGAATAAAAAATGTGCTCTTCTCAACTTAAAATATGCATACTTTACGTGCAATGCAACTCGAAAATGGTGCAAAGAAGATGAAAGTTAAATCAAGGTAGCTAATAAAAAGGCTTTCAACTTCATGCTTTGTTTATCATCTCCATTCTCTTCACTTGATTATTTCTTGCACATAAAACCTACACAAAAGATAAGAAATACCAAATAAAAAATGAAATTATATATATATGCAGTCCATGAAAGAACTTCTCAAAAAACCATTTACATTAAAACATGAACAAGCAACTCGAAAGTGGTTTCCTTCTGTACGATCCATCCAAACTCTAGATCTTCAATTAGCTCCATATCAACACCTGTTCTCAAAATCTCATAAGAAAAATTTAGAAGCATCACATTTAATAATCACATTTTGGAAAAATTCATTCATTTGAACATTGAAAGCATCTATTTGAATTATATTTGTTGATATATTTTGGTAGCGATGTGTGTGAACGCACTAGGACCGATGGGGTATTTTGTCTCTATTTAGGAGGTTTTTTTCCCCCGGATTGTATATATGCCTATAGTCCTAACATGTTACTTATCTTTGTATATTTTGATATTTGTTTGATTTGATTTTGATTGGCTTACACTTGATCCTTTACTCCTCCCATCATTGGATTTTGTGCTTTCATAGCACCTAAAGTCGTGATCACTATCAAGATATCTACTGGCTCATGGTAGCTTGGATCCTTAGAAGCTATATCAACTAAACTTGTAGGATTTTCTTGATAACACTCATCATCATTATGTATATATAGTCCATGTGTATCTGCTTCATTCCCAAATGGAGTCTCTAAAACTTTATAGACTTGAATATTATCTATGATGGCTAAAATGTTTGGAATCTGAGTATCATTTTCATCTGCATGAAGATCAACTCTCCAATAATTCAAAATATTTTCAATTGTCTGTCTTAACATATCTTCTCATAGCTTCATGGAAAATTGTCCAATCCTTTGTGAGCCCCGATTCGGAATCCATATCTTGGAAGAGCAGAATTAATTCCTCTCAGGCTTTAACATCTATTGCTTGCAGAAACAAGAACACTCTTTCATGCATCAAACACCGTTTATCATGCTCAGACATGTCTTCAAATTGCTTCTCGAACTCTCTTTTAATTTCTAGGATTGGTTGGTCCTTGGGCATATGAAACCACCTCAGAAAAGATCTATAAGTCACTTTATCTATGTCCTATAGCATGAACCGCTTGAGGAGTGCTGCTTTATATTAGGACCATATAGTTTCTCTTATTCGCATGAATTGATCATGTAGATTATATTCAGATACATAGACAAAGTTCTCGCATAGCTCCTGATCTGTCATCGGTATAAAACCAACACCTAGGTATTTCGAGTTCATACTATTTACAAAACTTGGATATATTTTTCCCATTGAAAAATCTACATCACTTGGTTAACCACTCATGAAGTGACTGGATAGCTTTCTGTCGTCTATCCTCTTGTTGAAAGCATATGAATTAGGCTATAAGATCTTCCACATTGAATTCACTAGGTTTGCTAAACTCGATCGTCAACTTGATTCCTCAATTTGCTAGATCTATGATTCACTCACCCCCTCCTTTCGCATCAGGTATGTTGTGGGAGAAAGAATAGAAAATATCTTGACTGGGAGAGACATCAGTTCTCATGAAGAAGTAGGAAATCTTTATCTTATATAGACACGAATAAAAAAACTTAAAAATTTCTCTTCATTTAAAGATGCAAAATTTTAAGTAGAAACATAGGGCTCATCAAGACACTTCAAAAACTCAAAAATTATGCTTAGCCCTAACCCTTGGCTTTGATGAGAATATTAATTAATCTCTATCACATGTTTGAGGAATGAACTTCCTAAGAACTCTGACATTAGTTCGAGAAAGGAAAGGTCAATGAGTTAGAAAGTTCAGTTCAACAACATCCATAAGTGCGCTTATGGTGAAAAAGATCAAATCAATTGTTTCCAAACTTAGTCTTAAACCAGTCAGCCTCTTCACATTACTTCTAACACCTTAAGTGAGCTTTGGCTTGTTTTAACTTCCTTAAAAGAGCATCCTTGAGATGCTATTACTTTTCATGCCTATCTTCTTTTGAATCAAAGATGTCCTTGCTAGCTATATCCAAGTTAACTTTGGAGTGCTTTAGGCACCCTTGCAGCAGAAAACCAAATGCTGCCCTATAGTACAAACTAAAACAACCTTCTAGAAGTTACATCATCAAAGAGAAAAGGGCTGCACTTCTCCAACAAATATACTTCTTATGCTCATCGAATAACAGTGAACTTGTTCAAATGTTATGCAAGGTTAATAGTCATGATAACACATAAAAAAGTGCACACAAGTGCACAAAGGATAAGTGTAGATAGTCTGTATAATGCATAATACCACTCTAAGCAAATTTAAAGCCATCAGAAAGCAGATGTGTACAGGTATATGGAGTGCATATTAGGGTAGTTAACTGTTTGTTTATAACACATATCTTCTACCTTCCTTCCTTCGTACAAGATGCAAACAAAATAGGTGATCCTTGCTTCTCCAATGCATTCATGATTTGAATCATAGCACACACACACACACTGTTTATCAACCATCATGCATGAAAACAAAAACTACATGCATACATATCAATGAAATTCGTTATCAGATAACACTACAATTGTTAGGGATCTAAAATATCTCCACTACTAAGATCTTTACCCAATCACACGTCGACAACAAAGGTAAATGTTTTGGTGACACAAACTGGAATAATCATTCAATACAACCACAATATGCATCACAGAGCACATCATGTACAGCTCATATCTTTTACCAGAAGAAGGAAACTGAAACCTTGGATAAGGTTTATACACTTGAGTTGCAAACATACAAGAGCTCTTGGGAAGGGAAAGATCAGGTGAGCAAAATGTAGGCTCTTGTTTTAAACCCCTTTCACTTCTAAAGATAGTTCAGACAAGACTCACTTCCATTTTTGGACTTCCAACCTTGATGCTCCAACTGAAAAACTAGGCACTTAAAGAAAGCAAAGCCATTAAAGTTATCTCAAGACTCGAACTTTTTAGCATATAGTCTAAACATGAACTGTTTAGCCTTTAGAGCTGAAAAGCTAATTATAAAACAATGGCGGAAAGCATTGTCCAGCTTCATTACTAAGGTTTATTATGAATGGAATACTGCATAAGAAACAGCTTCCCTCGTTCTATAAGAGTGTAGTGGGCATGTGTGAGCATTCAGTACCTTAAGAAAATCTAAGTCCGACAAGGCTAAAAACACAGACTCCATTTAAAGAACACAAGAAGTCATTGTGCATCACCACGTTTGATTAAGAAAACCTGGTTCCATACTCGTATATGCATAAATACATATGCTCATAGAATTGAATGCAATACATAGAAACACATCAAACACACGTAGGGAGCTCATTTAAAGAGCTCAAGTTTCTATTTCTACAACTTGGAATGATAGTTGCATGTCTCAATATTCGGTTAGTCTACAACAGTTTTCAAAACCCAAATATTTTCCTTCTATTGATGACTTCCTGCATCCTTAATGTCCTGATTCACCACTTCCGCTTGTTATCTGAAGCTGCTAATAAAAGCAGCATAAAACCCATTCCTCTCCAGCTTCTTCTACACCATATATACAAAATTGAAACCTCTCGAATGCCTGTCCTTCTAACTTCTAAGTACCTCTGTATAAGCAAGTACATGTCTGTGGACAATCATGTACAAGGGGCAAGTAACATCAGATCTACAGGTAACGTGCGATTGTGCATATGGAAGGAAGAAGCAAGCAAATTTAAGAATGGGAAACAATCAGGTCAAGAAAACCGCCATTAAGGCTTCAATGCTGATCCACCATAGGTAAAAACACATCAGAATGAATAGGAGACAGCTGGAATTCCCCTCTTTGTTCTTTGCCAAAGCATTTGTCTCTACTCAGAGCTTTTCTCGTAATAATATCTGCCAAAATGTATTGATTTTTCACAGGCAGAAGTAGACACGGACATAGATAACAACTCCTAGTTCGGAGTAGCTACAGTAGCCACCGATCAACTGTGGTTTTCATCCATCCATGAAAAGGTCCTTCCCTGTGTCATTACTACTTTCTATCTTCATTAGCATGTTGAGACTCACTCCAAGCACCGGAAGGCAGTGCTTCCCCCCCTTTGTATCCTTCGCTGCCAGTTACCGCCCCCGCATGCCCATGCCACTTGAAGAAACTACCAAATCACCTACACTCCCACCAATTCTATGACTTCTAAAATGTCAAGAAGCAGTAGCTGATCCAATTTTCCGTGCATAAGCTGCTGTACCTTCTGCATCTGCCCTACCTGGGATATACGATGCAGCAGGGGACGATGGAAAATTTGCTGCAGCTACTCTCAAATATCAATAGAATTGAGTTTTTCCCTCAGAGCCGATCATGTAACTACTGACTTGGACTGTAGAGCACAACCACAAGCATGCCACCTTCTCCCCTGTGAGGCCAGATCTGCCCCCTTTTGGGAAGCTTCTCCTTCTAGACCAAAACCCCAGCTTCGCTTCCGAATCTGGAAGGACGCAAGACCGATGCCAAAAATGGACGTCCATCACCCTTCCACCCGTCATTCGCCAAAACTTTTCATACATAAAGACAAGTGCTACTTCTAATACAACCCTAGAAGTTACATGGCCTCCAATAATGCAAGCATGTGCTTGCTTTCCTTCAACCAAAGCTCTCTTCTTAGTGCATAGATTGATGAATGCAACAAAGGTTACAATGCTCGGGACCAAAGCTTCATGTAGCATTTGTTTGTATACTTGGAAGGCTTGGCCTCCATCACCATATTCTGTGCGCATTGTTAACATGGTGGTCCATGATATGGTGTTCCGAACTTGCATGTCACGTATTGCATCCTTTGCTCCTTTTAAACTTTCACACCTTCCATACATGTTGATAACTGCATTATTAATAGTTACATCAGATCTTTACTTGCTCGCATGAATCAGTCATGTACATGTACACTGAATTCAATGGCTGAAGGACTATCAATGGCACTTAGTATAGCTATGAAGGTAAAATTTTCAGGTGCAAGATCCATTTTCTTGAACAGATCAATGGCATCATTAGAATGACCTTTATTGGCATACGACCTGATCATTCTATTCCATGAGATTACACCATGTGAAGCATGATATCAAAGGTACTCCAAGCATCTTCTAGACTGTCATCTTTGCCATACATTACAATGAGTGTATTACAAACAACCACATCTTTTAACAGAGTTTTAATTCATTGTTTCTTGCTTGATTATTAAACTTGGCTTCGAATCACTACCACAACGTGTCATCCTAGATCATCACATGTTGAGTTTGATATCTCAACACTTCATTCATGTGCTCACTCTTCAACTATTTTCCGAGGTAAGCAACACAAGACTCATTCCTTGCCTGGTATAAAGTGGTAAGTGTATCCCAAGCATCCTTTGCAGTTTTGGAGGAGCAAATGTGAGGAGTAATGGTAGGTTTGATAGACAAGGCTATCAATGCATGTGCTTGAGCATCTCTGGCATACCAACAAAGTTGCTCTACAGTAGGTGCAGTAGGAACCGCATCACGAATAGAAACCTGACGAATATCACCATCTTCAATGCCATCTGCATCACCTTTAGTAACTGTATTTGCAGGTGTAATAGGATGTTTTTCAACACCCTATATAATATTCCACAGTCCTTTTGCAACCAATACATGAGGCATCATATAAAACCATAATGGGTAATTAGTACCATCCAACTTATGATCAACAACCAACATACAGAATACATCACTACTTTCAGCCATGGCCACTGACTAAAATACCTTGATGCAGAAAAAATGAGTGCATCTCAAAAAGTTGAACAGAACTACCCTATCGAGTTTTTCTTGACCTATAGAAAACTCTAAGAAGCTTATATTGGCAAAACAAAACTTTATATATGTTTGGTATAAAAAGATAAAATTCCTACACATACATTTGTGATAGTGTGTTTGAAGGCTGAAATGAGCTGATACGATTTCGACACGATACAATGAAGTTGTTTTGAACTCCTAATTGTTTCGATTATGCTAACCAAATTTTGTGCGATTCTGAGACTATGAACCGAGGGGTGTCAACGATGTCCTAGATGAAGCAGTGACCTACTCTGATACCAATTGTTGGAGTTTGAGGGCTATGGAAGAATGCGAATAGCACAAGGAAGAAGAAGAAGAAGCTTGGAGCACAACACACAATACTGAATGTATTACCAAGACAATGTGCAGAGATAAATGACCCATTAGAGTTATAGGCATATGTACAAGCCATGGGAAAAAACCTAAAGAGGGAAAAAAGTACCCTAATGATCCTAGTGTGTTCACACACATCACTACCTAAATATATCAACACAACTTGCAAGAAACCCTATGTCCCATGGTCGCACAAAGCACATTGAGATGCACTATCATTATGTCAGGGAGAGGTCATCTGCTAGAGAGATCACTTTGGATTATGTGCCCACACATGACAATGTTGTAGACCTTTTCACAAAGGCTCTCCCTAGGGAGAAGTTTGAAGCTTTTTGCAAAGGTTTGGGCTTACTTCCTTTCATGGATTGATCTCTTTCCACATAGCTTAGCACTTCCTTATACATGAGTGCGAGCTCCTTGTTCATCGCATCACTCTCAAGGGGGATTTGTTAATATATTATGGTAGTGATGTGTGTGAACACACTTAACACCACCAAGGTACATTTTTCCCTCTTTAGGAGGTTTTTTCCCCTTGGATTGTATATACACCTATAACCCTAATGGATCACTTACCTTTGTACAATTCACTTCATAATACATTTAGTTGTGTTGTGCTCCAAGCTTATTCATCTTCCTTGCAGTGTTTGTGTGCTTTTGTAGACCTTGAACTCCAACATCTATGTATGTATGTATGTATGTATGTATGTATGCATGTATGTATGTACATATGTATATATGTATGTATGTATGTATGCATGCATGCTTGTATGTATGTATGTATGTATGTATGTATATAACGTACATATGTATGTATGTATGTATGTCTGTATGTATGTATGTATGTATGTATGTATGTATGTATGTATGTATGTATGTATGTATGCATGGATGGATGTATATATGCATGTATGTATATGAGTGTGTGTGTGTGTATGTATATGTATGTATGTATGTATGTATGTGCATGTGTATCTATGTATGTGTGTGTGTTGTGAGAGAGGACTTCCATTTGGCTTGCCTATAAGTCACCTCTTAACCATTATATAGCCATTTTCATGAGATCTTGTAGAATCCTTGAAGATCCTACCATCCATGTGGTCAATATGAATGAGTAAGTCTTCCGTAGGATTCTTACTGGCCATGGCTATCCCTCAAGCTTAGGACCTTGACATTCTGTACACTTTCCGTCACATACACAATGAATGGTAGGTATCAATATCCTAGAATATACAACATGTGTCTATCTATCTATCTATCTCTACACACATAGACACACACATATATGTATTTGTGTGTGCATGTGTCTATATACGTGTGCATATGTGTGACATATATGTATGTGTGTGTGCATGTGTCTATATACGTGTGCATATGTGTGTATGTACGTGTAAGGGATGGGTAAGACGATACTCACCATCCGCAAAATGCTCCCGTGTGCATGGATGTTAAAGATCACAAAGTATAGTTTATGAAAATTTAACAGTGCATAAGTAAATTGTTTCCTATAGCTAAATCAATCAAAAGAAAAATGGCTAGTAGTGAAAGTGAACCATGTATCACCAAACGCATGTCACCAATCCAAATTTCTTTCCAAAATATAGCAACAATCAATCCCAACAATTTGGCAATGGAAAATGCAAGGAACCTAAACTTAGGCCTCAATGAATCTCTCAAAATAATGGTCCAAACATGTCAAGAATAACTTATGGACCTATCGAAGTCAATGGAAGTCAAGCCATCCTTTAAAACTATCAATCAAATTGCGGATTTACTAGACAAAATTTAGCATAATTTTGATGACAATTTGGAAATGTCTTCCTTAAAAATTGAACTTTGGAACCATCCCTAAATACCAATCATTGAGATATACTCTTCCAATCAACCTTGAATTAATTGAAAGGTTCAAGTGAATATAGGCATAACACCTATAGGAACCTCTCTATATCCCACAAAGCAAGGGCTAGACACCTCGTTCTGTTAGGCTATAGAGCCTGAAGGCATGCTAAGGTAGAGTTAAAGAAGGAATAACCCTAAGGCTAGATGAGGTAGCTAGTTTGAGCTAGCTGAAAGGCCCAACTCATTTGAAACAACCTGAAAGCCATCAACAATTGGAATAGGCTGAAAGCATACAAGTTCTTCTCAACATTAGAGTGTCGATGGGTGTCCACGATAGCCAACAAGGTTTGAACCCCAAACCCAAACCTAAGAGGGAGAAGCACCAACCGACCATAACAAGAGAAATCAACGTTCTTATGAAAGGATGAAACACCCAAGAGTTTTTCTTGTCTTTCTCATATATATATATATATAAATATATATATATATAAATATAAATATATATGTGTGTGTGTATATTCTTTGACCGGTCATATGATGCCTCATAGATTCACATGATCTCTTCCTTATTTTTCTATCACATTTTACCACACAATCCAATCATCATCCCTTGTTTGAGTGTGAGTTTGTGCCTTCAATGAGACTCAAACATGCCTTTGTTTTAATTAGGAATCTGGGATGTAAGACCAACATATTTGAACACCCTCAACTAAAGGTGGTGCCTTTCTTGGACCAAACTTCGATGGGAACTAAAGTTCATGTCTATTTGGCACCCCCTAATTGAGATCAAAAAGCTGTTCTCATGTGGCAGATCTTGCATAAGGGAATCTGGTCCAATGCAAGGGCTAATAAAATATGTGGTGTGCCACCATGGTGCAAGCGTTGCCATCGATGCATCGAAGATTTAGCTCACCTGTTCTTCGATTGCCCCAAGTCCCGTATTGTCTGGCTTCACGTGACACGGGTTTTGAGACTCACGCACCAAATCAATTGGCAACAGGTGCTGTTGGGTGAGGCGGTCAGCTGTTCCTCGAGGCTGTGGAATGCCATCAGGGGTTAGACTCTTTGGAAGATTTGGAGGGAGCGATGTGCTGTCAATTTTGATCAAACTCCTAAGGAATGGTCGATTGAGAAATCATTGTTTCTTCTAGGTAAAAGAATCTCTCGAGACAAGAGATCTCCACCGTTTAGACATCACTGTATCTATCTCCTCGAAAACAACAAGTTGAAACCCAAATGGGTCCCACATGAGAGCGATGATAGATTTATCCGCCTCATTTGTAATGCCCTCTAGCGTACCACACTCCTCCCCTGCTTTGTGGGATTTGGGGGGTCCCATGGGCACTAGTCCCATTCTTTTGTAACTTTTCTTCTTTACCTTAATTAAAGTCCGGGAGAATAGGCCAAGGCCGAACTTCCTTTAAAAAAAAAAATTAAAAAAAAAAAATTAAAAAAATATTTGAACATCTTCTTCAAAGAACCAAGGCTCTGTTAGACTTGTGTACGATCTCATTTGGGTCAACCATAAGAGAGTGCTTGCTCTCCCGACCTGTATCGTGATTCGTGTACATGGTCGAACAGGCTCCAAGAGCAAAGAGTGGGCCATTATAAGAGAGTGCTTGCTGTCCCGACCTGTATCGAGTGCATGGTCGAACAGGTTCCAAGAGCAAAGAGTGGGCCATTACAAGAGTTTTGTTGCCATTTGTGCGAATCGCTCTTCCAGTGTTATCCACAAGAATCTGCTACTCTGGCCGATATTTACTACGTACCTCAGTGTCGAGGCAACGATTTAAAGTGTGATCATCACACCGGTAGCTGAGTTTTCTTGTATTCACGAAAGTTACAGGTGCGTGGGTGTCTCTGCAAAGCATGGGGAAGGTGCTGGAACCAGCTACGTCTGCAGCCCTTCACGTGGGGTCACTGACTCCTCTTTCTTCCTGTAATTCAAGGACCCAGGTTACTCTTGTTCTGCCCCGCAGTGCTGGCCTCAAAATCTTTTCTTCAAGAAGGCCTGCTGCAGGCATTAGCCCACACTCTCCTTTCTTCCACCGTCGAGGCACGCCGCGAGGCATCGTTTGTGAGCAGGGGCAGCAAGAAGTCATTGTTTCAGGTATGAATCGTGGGTTACTGGATCTTCATCTTCATCACAGACAGATATGGTGTTCTTTCTTGATGAATAATTAACAATCTCGTAAGCATTTTCGAATACTCAAGGCGAAGTTGAGAGGGAGCTCAAGTATTTGCTCGTCACATGCTTCAGAAAATGCATGATAGCAAGGAAAGAAAAACTTTGATTAAAGGTGTGTCAGAATCATGTGAAACATATAGCATCCCTTTTCTTAAAATTATAATTCATATTTGCGTTGGCACTGTCGATGACTTAAGACACAGGCTGCTACGATCTTTACTTGCACATTAGCGCATGTCTCAGAATATAGATGACAATCATGAAGGGAACCTTTGAATGAGTTTTTATGTGATGTATACAATATCTTCTTCTGTTTTACCGCTGAAAAGGTCGGTCCTTGTCCATGTAAGGTTCTCATCACAAGGGTTCATAATCATCAAAGACTATCGCTAAAAGGTAGGTCAAACAAGGCGATATATTTATGTTAGAGCGTACTTAGTAGATGGCTGTCAATTGTTAGTGGGTTGGAATGTCTGCGGCCAACCCTGTCGCTTACATTTCTGAAGGTTAGGCGTGAAAAGTAGGATTGCGTTCGATTAGATATCTTTCTCTTTTTGTTGTTGCTACATGCTGCGGTGATGTGAATCCTACTTTTTGATAGAAGAACTGGGCTTAATATTCTGGTTCTTGCTACATCTCGTGCATCACTGTCCCAAAACGAATCCCAGAAATCTTGATTCCAAGTTCTGTGATTTGCAGTGGGGGCTGTAAATGAAGCAACATGGAAGGAGCTTGTCTTGGACTGTGACATTCCAGTGCTGGTGGATTTCTGGGCTCCTTGGTGTGGTCCATGTCGAATGATTGCACCGTTGGTGGATGAACTTGCAAAGCTTTATGCAGGAAGGGTGCGTTGCCTTAAGCTGAATACTGATGAGAGCCCTAACAAAGCTACTGAGTATGGCATTCGTAGCATTCCGACTGTCTTAATTTTCAAAAAAGGTGAGAAGAAAGATGCAATAGTTGGTGCTGTTTCAAAAGCAACACTTGTAGCCACTGTTGAAAAGTACTTGGATAGGTAAAATGTGATGGTTGTTTGCTTGGATGAGATCATTGGGAGTATCCATATTATTTGTTGTCTGACCCAGCCAGCCAACCAAGTTGTCAAACCATAGATCATATTCGCTGTACAGTCAAGTTACATGATAGTAGCTACAGTGGAGTTTACAGTATTTCCATCAAAGTGTCGTACTATGTATGGCAACTGCGATGTGTAGAAAGGCATGCTGTTCTGCCATCGCCATAAAGTTAACTGAACATGTCTGCTTGTACAGATGAAAGATATCTTATGGTGTAGATTCTCCATTTCATCCCGTTGTAAGAAATGCTGCTATATACGTGAGCTGAAGCCATTTGAAATATGCATATTCTTGCATATACATGGAGCCTTGAGGCTTGGTGAATGTTTTGTGTACATGTGTCCAGAGATCAGGCAGTAGTCTATACTCGCTGTGTATCAATCTCATGGCAGTCCTCAAATAAAGCAGGGATAGAAGTATGAAGATTACTGCAGATGGTAAAAGCTTAAATGTAGCTGTCCACAGTTCCATGAACAGCAGATAATATATGCTGGTAGTGTGGACAGTGAAAGCTTCTATTTAGCTAGCCAGTCCTAAGCACAATGGGAGGGATGTTATTTTGAATATGGCTTGGGTCTTAACACATGTCTAGCCACAGTCGTGAATTGTAAGCATAATGGGAAAGCTGTCATTTTGATTGTGGCTAGGTTTTTACAGTCCTGCAGATGGTAAAAGCTTAAATGTAGCTGTCCACAGTTCCATGAACAGCAGATAATATATGCTGGTAGTGTGGACAGTGAAAGCTTCTATTTAGCTAGCCAGTCCTAAGCACAATGGGAGGGATGTTATTTTGAATATGGCTTGGGTCTTAACACATGTCTAGCCACAGTCGTGAATTGTAAGCATAATGGGAAAGCTGTCATTATCTCAACAGTTGATGACTGGCAGGTTATGTCCTGCCATCAATCATGTTCAGTCTTTGATGGCTTGAGTGGGTGTTTACCTGCCATGTGCTTTGGATACTTTTTACATGCGAAGAGTTTATGTCCATTGAAGTTCCTGCTGTTGCTGATCTATTTTCAAAGGTGTGAAACTGGCTAATCTAACAGTTTATGCTGTAAGGCATATCCAATAATGTAGATGATCTGTGTTTTCTCTGTGGGTAATATTTGGATTTGGCAATGAAGGTCTCTTTTAAATTGAACATTTCCTATTTATTTCCTTGTGTGGTATCTCCATACTGTAAGAAAATAACAGCGTGGAATAGACCAGTAAGACAGAGTTGAGAAAATATTCCATACTGTAAGAAAATACTGTATGAAAATAACAGCACAGCGGAATAGACCAGTAGACAGAGTTGAGAGCAAAAACTCAGACAAAGATAATCGCAGGCTGAGAGATAGAGAACTCAAATTCTCAGATTGCCAAGCATATTGCAGTTACAATGATGGTGCTGTCCACCCATGCGCTCCCAATGTGGAGCTTAGATGGTGATCTAGACAGACTCTAGATGAAGGGCTTACTAGTGCGCAATGCTATATAAAGCTCAACCTCGGCCATGGTTAGCTTTCACAAGGGGAGTCGGTATAGATAAATGTAATTGGGAGATGCAAAATAGTCGGCAAAATGTACAAGTTGACAATTCTCCACGACTAGAAGTCCTACCGTCTCGGTCCTACATGCTAGGGGGATAGAGCCCTCGGACCCCGCAGAAGGGGGCAAGCCAATAGCTAGGCTCTCAAAGATCATCTATAACCATCAATGGTAACACATAGACTTATCTAACTTAGAAGTTAGGGTTCCACAAATGTCCGGTCTCTCACAATGGCTTCTTCTCATAATGGGGGCCTTACAACTTAGAGCATCATGGATCATTTGTGGTCATTTGAGGGTGGAGTATTTTGAGCATACCTAACACATACTTCTTTCCATAGTCTAGATCTACTGAATGCCAAGGTCGTGCATGCTTTCTATTGGAGACCATTCAGGTTCCATTTCTTCAGGTTTCTAGTAATGCCTTCTTATGTTACTGTCCAAGTTCAAAGCTTTGTTTTGCTACTGATTTGTCGAAACTTTTTTATGTTTAGTGTGTTCTGAAGAATGTTGCACTTGTGCATTTCTGGTTTCCTACTTGTTGATTCAGTGGAAGTGAAGTTCACAAGATTGCAAAGTTGAATTTCTTGTGTGTAATCTGTTGTGGAAAATTTTGCAGTAATGCATATAGGGTTATCACAAAATATGAAAAATACCTGACTTTGCCCTTGGATTGATGAATATAATGTACATAAGTGGATATATGGCATAGCAAAAATGATCGAAGCATCTTGGGCTACTCGTTTTTCTCATTTTCCCAGTGAATGTCCTCATTTGTATCCTATCTCTGCCCTATGAGAAGGTGTTCACTCCTAAAGTGCAGAGTATTATGAAGTGGTGCAGTGATATGCTGTATGAGTTATTCATTCCAGATCTACAGTGTCACAGTTAGGAACCTTCCCCCTACTCAATGCTAAGGTTAAGCATGCTTTCTACTGGAGACAATTCAGGTTTCCATATGCTTTCTATCAGAGACAATTCAGGTTTCATTTCTCCAGGTTGCTAATGATGCCTTCAGATGTTTTCCAAGTACAAAGCTTTGAATTATAATGATTTGTTGAAAGCTTTTCATGTTTAGTGTGTTCTGAAATATGTTGCACTTACTACCTGAATAATGTTGCTTTTATGCATATTTGGCTTCATTCGTACTTGTTGATTCAGTGGATTTGAAGGCCACAAATTTGTCAATTCCAGTTTACTGTGTTTAGTCCATTGTGAAGAACTTTGAAGTAATGCATATAAGGTTATTGCAAAATATGAAAGATAACTGAATTTGTGTTTGGATTGATGATAGCAATGACATATGTAGATATATGGCATAGAAGATGAAAATAGAGACATGATGGGCTTTTATGAAGCATTTTGCACATGTTTCCAACTGAAAGTCCTCATGTTATCCTATCTGCAGGATAGTGCTTTTGCCTCCCTCCTCTCCCCCCCTCCCACCGCCTCTCCCCCCCTCTCCCCCCCCCTCCCCGATTCATCTTGAACTGCCTCAAACCCCCAAGGCTTGCAAATGGGAATCCAAGGTGTGCGCAAGAGAAAACATACATGAAACAAGTTGTTTGCCAAAAGAAAGCTTTATATTACCTTCACATGAGATTAGAACGGGCCGACAAAGAGGGCTTGATAAGGGGCAATGGCATTGAGTTACACTACTACTACTTAAAATTGTGCACAATTCGGCGCTGCAATGAAAATCGTGCAGATCCTAAAAAGGGTTTGATAGAAATACAAGGGTTGTGACATCCTCCCTCTGTTCATATTGCCACACGAAGTGGGTCTGGACTCAAATATTTTGGGCTCGGTGTGATACATAAGTTTGGGAATATCATAATTGGATGGGTGAAAGATATGTGATCTTTTTTGGAAGGGGATGATCCGGACCAAAGATGTTGGTCGGGATCCAATCTGCATTTGCAAAGATGCGTCCATGCCACTTGATAAGGAATTTAGGGATTTGACGTTGCAGATGCTCGTGCAAAATGGCCTGGATTTGTATTGGTTCTCATCATTTTGAAGCACAGGGGCTTCATGTCCATGCTTGGTGCTCGGCTTGAACCATTTAAGTAGGTTGACATTGAACTCGTTGTGGAGCTGCAGATTGTCTGGACGGTTAAGTTCATACAAAACTTCATTGATATGCTTGGCTATCTTGTATGATCCCTAGTATGTGTGCTTAAATTTTCTTGTGAAATTTTGAGGAAGCGTGATGCTAGAGCTGATGAGAACTAAGTCTCTTGTATTGAAGTCTTATGCGGGTGTTCATTTCAGTTTGCATATTTGACCATTCTTTCCTTGCTCTTTTGCAAATTGCACTTTGCCTTCTCAAGCTGTATCTTCCACTCATCCCAAAAGGTCCCGTACTTTGAATCATTCGAATGATAAGGTGGAGTCATTTGTAGGGCCAAAGGACTAGTTATCTCCTTTCTGGCGGCTAACTCAAAGGGAGTCATCTTTATGCTCGAGTGACCTGAAGCGGTGTAGTGAAACTTCAAAACAACAAGTGTTTGGCTCTATCTTTGATCTGCTTGTAGATAGCATTGCATATTATCCACGATGGTCTGATTGAGCCACTCTATTTGACTACAGGCAATCAGATGGCCGTTTTGCATGAGCACATTGTCCAGAGCTGTTCTCGAAGCATCTGTGTGGACTTTGAATGTTTTGTGAAGTTTTCGTAACGTGAGGAGCAGGACATTGCACATCGTGATTGTTAGTGCTCCAGATGCTTCTTCCTCATCTTGGCCTCATTGAAAAGAGTGTGACCCATTGAGAAGCTAAAGCAGTAGAGCTGTGAACTTGCTAAATCCTTTGATAAAAGGGCGAAGAAAGTGGTAGAATCCGATGAATTTCCGCACTTCTTTCACAGACCAAACTTTGTGGTTTAACTTTTTTGTGATGTTTCGAGGAAGTGTGGTGTTTCTTGAATTGATGTGAACTAAATCTCTTGCATTGAAGTTGTATGTGGGTGCTCGTTTCGATTTGCATATTCGACCATTCTTTCCTTGCTCTTTTGCAAATTGCACTTTACCTACTCAAGCTCTATTTTGCACCGATCCAATAAGGTCTTGCAATTTGAATCATTCATTGATAAGGTGGAGTCGTTTGTGAGGGTCAAAGGAGTAATTATCTCCTTTTTGGTGGCTAACTCAAAGGGAGTCATCTTTGTGCTTGAATGAAGTGAAATGTTGTAGTGAAACTCCATAACATCAAGTATTGGGCACAATTTCTTTGATCCGCTTATATGTAATATTGGATGTAATCTATAATGGTTTGATTGAGCCGCTCTGTTTGACTAGATGTGTATGGATGGTATGTTGAGGAAAAATGAAGTTGCGTGCCAAGCAATCTGAAAAGCTCCGTCCAAACTTGGCTTAGGTACCGGCCGCCCTAATCTAAAATGATGGAGAGTGGGAGTCCATGATATTTGATGATATGTAAAGAAAAAAACTGTGCCATTTCCTACACTAAAGGGGGGGGGGGATGGTTCATGTTGGAGTTAGACGTCTGCGGAAGCACGCGAACAGCACAAGGAAGAAGAAGAAGGTTGGAGCACAACACACAAGACTGAATGTATTACTAGAGAATGTACAAAGATAAGTAGCCCATTAGGGCAATAGGCGTATATACAAGCCGGGGGAAAAAAAACCTCCTAAAGAGGGAAAAAAGTGCCCCGGCGGTCCTAGAGTGTTCACACACATCACTACCTAAATATATCAACAAATCCCCCCTGGGAGTGATGCGGTGAACAAGGAGCTGGCACTCATGTATAAGGAAGTGCCGAGCTATGTGGAAATCACTCCACAAAAGGAAGTAAGCCCAAAGCTTTGCGGAAAGCTTCAAACTTCTCCCTAGGCAGAGCCTTCGTGAAAAGGTCTGCAATGTTCTCCTGCGTGGGCACATATGCCAAGCTGATCTCCCCAGCAGAGAACCTCTCCCTGACATAGTGATAATGCACCTCAATGTGCTTAGTGCGAGCATGGAACACAGGGTTCCTCGCAACTGCCAATGCGCTCTGACTGTCAGTGAAGATGGTGGTGGCAGAAGACTGGCCAACACCCAAATCAGCCATAAGGCGTCTGAGCCACACACACTCAACAGTCGCTGTGAAAGCTGCCCTATACTCAGCCTCACAACTGGAAGTGGCCACAGTAGGCTGCTTCTTGCTCAACCAAGATATACATGAGCTACCAAGCATGAAGCAAAAACCACTGGTGGACACACGAGTGTCATAGCAACCAGCCCAATCTGAGTCAGAAAAAGCATGCAAATCTGGCGGTAGTGATCCCCCCTTGGGATAAAACAACCCAAGTAGCCGAGTACCACTCAAGTAGCGAAAGATGCGCTTAACCGCTTTCCAATGCGTGACTCTTGGGCAATGCATAAACCTGCTCATCTGTGAGACAGCAAACTGAATATCTGGCCGAGTAATGCATAAGTAAATCAAGCATCCAACAGCCTGCTGATAGAGAACAGCATCAAATGCATCTCCAGCATCATGAAGACTCAATCGTAAACCTGTCTCCATAGGAGTGGCAATAGGCTTACAGTCTTCAAGGCCAAAACGCTGCAATAATGTGTCAATATATTTCGTTTGACACAAAGCCATTCCACCATCAACTTGCATAAACTGAATGCCCAAATAGTGATGCAAATGCCCCAAATCAGACATCTCAAATGAGGCATGCAAATCAGCCTTGAAATCAGCCATATGCTTCTCAAGAGGACCAGTGAGCAGCATGTCGTCTACATAGACAACAATGATCAGAAGCACATCATTAGCACGCTTAACATATAAGGTGCTTTCAGTTGGACTGTTCTCAAAACCATGTGCAATTAGATAGGCATGTATTTTCTCATACCAAGCACGTGGTGCTTGCTTTAAACCATATAACGCCTTCTTTAACCTGCACACCTGGTTTTCATGCCCTTTCTGCACAAAGCCACGGGGCTGAAAAACATACACTTCTTCATGCAAGTCACCATTCAGAAATGCTGTTTTAATGTCCAACTGATGTACATTCCAACCATGATGGGCTGCAAGTGCACAAATGCTCCGAACAGTAGTCATACGGCATGTAGGTGCAAAGGTCTCATCAAAATCAATGCCTCTTTCCTGCGCATAACCCTTTGCAACAAGCCTAGCCTTATACCTGTCAACTGTACCATCAGGTTTACGCTTCAGCTTGTATACCCACTTAGTGCCAATGGCCTTCTTGCCAGGAGGCAAGTCACATAAAGACCATGTACCATTCTTCATTATAGCATCATATTCAGATTGCATAGCAGCCATCCAATTTTCTGAATTTTGTGCTTCATCAAAAGAAACAGGCTCATTCTCATCACAGAGACTAGATGCAGCCATAGCATAGCAATCTGATGCAAATGAGGTACTATGAGAGCCTGAACGAGTACGATATGACAAAGGTGCATCTAATTTGCTGTCACGCAAAGTCTGCACCAGCCATTTTGGCATAGTTTTTGCCTGTTCAATATCAGCTCTCTCATCAACAAGTGCATCATGTAAATCTGCATCAGAAATGGAATGATCTGCATCATCATATGAAACCTGCAAAGGCTGAGAAGTTGCCTCATTAGGACCAGCGTTAGCCTGTCCACCTGTAAAAAGAGGAATCAAAGTATCATACATGTCTTTGGAGCTAACAGATGTCTCCTTAGTACATGAAAGCAATGGCTGAATAGCATCTTCCACAAAGACAACATCACGGCTAACCAGAATGCGTTTAGTCTGTGGATGATACAGACGATAGCCTTTACTTTCAGAACTGTACCCAACAAAAATACATTTTACTGCCTTATCATCCAATTTTCTACGATGTTGTTCAGGCACTAATGCATATGCCAAACAACCAAAAACACGCAAATGAGCAACAGATGGCTTGCGGTCATGCCAAGCCTCATATGGAGTGATAGACTGCAACGCTTTGGTGGGACACCTGTTCAGTACATATGCTGCACACATGACAGCCTCAAGCCAGAAACTATGTGGTAAAGCCTGACTTTTGACCATGCACCTCGCCATCTCCATGAGTGACCTGTTCTTTCGTTCAGCAACTCCATTCTGTTGAGGTGTATACGGCACTGTACACTGGTGTTTTATCCCACGTTCAGCCAGAAATGCATTAAAATCTGAAGACATATATTCCCCCCCTCGATCAGAACGGAGGGTGCCCATTTTACATGCTGACAGATTTTCAGCCAAAACCAAAAACTGTTTGAAGCACATGAACACTTCGGACTTTGCTTTGAGTGGATATACCCATGCATGCCTGGAAAAATCATCAATGAAAGTCACGAAGTAAAGGTAATTTCCAAAAGAGGGTGTCTGCATAGGACCACAGACATCACTATGTACAAGCTTCAATTTCTGCATAGCCCGAACTGAACCATCTTTTGGAAAGGAAGAACGCTGCATTTTGCCCAAAATACAGCCTTCACAAACATGTTTTCCAGGTGCCTCAAGTTTGGGCATAGAGGACACCATTTCAGATTTCTGCAGGCGTAACAAACTAGCAAAATTCAGATGACCAAAGCGTGCATGCCAAAGCTTTGCATCTGACATAGCCTGAGAATCATGAACTGCACATGCCGAATCATTCACAGATCTTTCATAGTCTATGATCCATTTTCCTTTGCCCTTCTGACTAGCCAGGAAAACTTGATCTGCAACACGCATAATGGACCTGTTCTGCCTGGACTGATCTTCCTGCAACAGAACAGAGACTAATTCCTCAAATGACAAGGCATTCGGATTGCCTTTCATCATCAATCGAAGAGTAGAGGCAAAACTCTGATATGAATCAGGAAGGCCATTCAGAACGGTCTGCACAAGTGAGCTATCTGGTATAACCTCATCAGCAGAAATCAATTGTTCCTTCAGGTCTTTGATCTTTGTAAGAAAACTGTCCATCGAATCACCTTCATTCATGTGCTCACTCTCCAACTGTTTTCGGAGGTAAGCAACACGAGCCTCATTCCTAGCCTGGTACAAAGTGGTAAGTGTATCCCAAGCATCCTTTGCTGTTCTGCAAGAGCGAATGTGAGGAATAATGGCACGTTTGACAGACAAAGCTATCAATGCATGTGCCTGGGCATCTCTGCCATCCCAACGAATCTGCTCTGCAGTAGGTGCAACAGAAACAGCAGCACAAACAGGAATCTGCGGAATATCATCTTCGACACCATCTTCATCAGCTCCAACACCTGTATTTGCAGTACCTGTCGTTACAGGTGTAACAGGACGTCTTTCAACACCCTGCACAATGTTCCACAATCCTTTTGCAACCAGTACATGTCGCATCATATAAGCCCATAATGGGTAGTTGGTACCATCCAACTTATCCTCAACAACCAACATACGGAATACATCACTGCTTTCAGCCATGGCCGGTGACTAAAATACCTTGATGCAGAAAATTGACTGTATCTCAAAAAGTTGAACAGAACTGCCCAGACGAGTTCTGCTAGACCTGTAGCAGACTTCGAGACGCTTAAACTGGTGAACAGAAACTGGTATATACCTTTGGCACAAAAGGACGAAATAGCCTGCACAAGCACTGCGATAGTGCGTTTGGAGGCCAAAACGAGCTCAGATCGCGATTTCGGCACCACAGAGCGAAGCCGTTTTGATCTCGGAAACACCCTGAGTATGCTCACCAAATTTTGTGCGAATCTGAGACTACAAACGGAGGAGTGTCGACGGCACCCTAGAAGAAGCAACGACCTGCTCTGATACCAATTGTTGGAGTTAGACGTCTGCGGAAGCACGCGAACAGCACAAGGAAGAAGAAGAAGCTTGGAGCACAACACACAAGACTGAATGTATTACTAGAGAATGTACAAAGCTAAGTAGCCCATTAGGGCAATAGGCGTATATACAAGCCGGGGGAAAAAAACCTCCTAAAGAGGGAAAAAAGTGCCCCGGCGGTCCTAGAGTGTTCACACACATCACTACCTAAATATATCAACAGTTCATTAGCATAAAGTGAGCTTCTTTCATAAAGTAGTCCACTACGATGAAAATGATCATGTACCTTTGGGATGGATGCAAGTGGGTCATGGAATCCATGCTTATCATATCCGAGGGCTTTTTTGGAATTGATAGTGGTTGGAGAAGGCCCATAGCTTTTACTTGGTCTTGACACATCAATCGGCATGTTGGGCACGTTTTTGCATACTTTGTAACTTACACCGCCGTTTTGGGCTTGTAAAAGTGCTTATGTAATAGCTTGTAATTATAGTGTTGACCTTCATGCCTTGCCACCTTATAATCATGTGCTTCCCAAAGCAACGCCCTATGTACTTCGAAGTCATTTGGGACATAGATGCGACCTTTGCGATAAAGAATGTCGACTTGGAATGTGTATCAACTCGGTGAGCTTAGTTTCGTACTTCGTGCATTGCCTCTTGAACTTAAGCATCACGTTCTTGAGCGGATTTGATATGACGTTTCAAATATGATGAACTTGATGACATGTCTTTAATTCTTTCCATGTGGCATGCTTTAATTTGGGCTTAACTTTGGTTGAGAATAGAATTACTTGAGTGAGATGTTATCTATAAAGACTGTAGTATATTTGTCTTGCATGTAGTGGCATCACTTTGTAAACTGTAAACTATGGAAAGCATCTCCTTCTCATGCATAATTGATTCGAGTTTGGGTTTCAAGAACTTATGTGATTTGTAGGCGATTGGATGACCATCTTGCATGAGCATGTTGCCTAGTGTTGTTCTTGAAGGATTCGTGTGGACTTTGAATGGTTTGTCAAATTTTGATAATTTGAGGACGGTGTTGGACATCACGACTTTTAGTGCTTCAAATGCTTCTTCCCTTGCTTGGCATCAATGAAAAGAATCTGACCCATTGAGGAGCTCAAGTAGTAGAGCTCAAGTAGAAGAGTTGCTAACTTGCTAAATCCTATAAAATGGCAAACAAACTGACAGAACCCAATGGATTCCCACGCTTCCTTCATCGACGAGGGAGCCACTCATTTAATCACTGCTTCCACTTTCTTGGGACCAATGTGAAGCCCAAGTTCTATGACAATGAATTCCAAAAATTCTATCTTCTTGAGGGTGAACTTGCATTTGCTCAATTTTGCGAAGAGGCATTGCTCACAAAGGCATTGGTGGATCACCCAAACATGCTCTTAATGTTCTTCTAAGGTTTGGTTGTAGATTAATAGAACGTCGATATAAATGATGAGGAAGAGATTAAGCATATTCCGAAAACCATTAGTCATCTCTCTCCAGAAGGTGGCCAGGTCTCTAATCGAGGGTTTGATTGTGGGTTTTGTTGGCCACATGTTAACATTTGATTGTCCCAAAAACTATCTATTTTGGGGATAAGGGAACAAATATGATGGGAGGTAGAAGCACACACACCGAATGTTTCTTGTAAAATCCTACATTTGGTTGGTTGGGGGATCTATTCGAGACATAATAGCAATAGAGAATGTGTGGGGTTAATGTAATTTTAGGAGAAAAAGAACTTGGGAGGTGTATTGATATCTTCAACTTTTGTGGATGTTTAGAGCATATTAGGTGGGGATTGTGTTGATATATTTTGGTAGTGATGTGTGTGAACACACTTAGGACTGTTGGGGCACTTTTTTCCCTCTTTAAGACGGTTTTTCCCTCGACTTGTATATACGCCTATGAATCTAATGGGTTACTTATTTTTGTACATTCAAAATGGTAATTCATTCAATGTTGTATTGTGCTCCAATCTTCTTCTTCTTCCTTGTGTTGTTAATGTGCTTCCAAAGATCTCAAAATCCAACAATTGGTATCAAAGTAGGTCGTTGCATCATCTAGGGTGTCATCAACACCCCTTCAATCACAATCTCAAAATTGCACAAAAATTGGAGAGCATGCTTAGAGTGATTAGGATTCAAAATAGCTTTGTTTTGTGGTTCGAAATTTCAAATTACACTCGTTTTGGCATCTGAACACACTATTTCTTGCGCACACCTCCAAACACATTATTGCAGGACTTCTGCAAGTAATTTTATGCTTTCATGCCAAACATGTGTACATGTTTTGGTTCACCAATATAAGCACCTCAAAGTTTGGTACATCTTTAGCAGAGATCGCCAAGGTGGTTTTGTTTAACTTTTTGAGATATAATCATTTTTTTGCATCAGGGTATTTAGTCAGTGGCCATGACTGAAAGTAATGATGTATTTTGTAATGTTGGCTATTGTGGATAAGTTGGATGTACTAAGTACCCATTGTGGGCATATATGATGCATCATGTATTGGTAGCAAAAAGGCTATGGAATATTGTGCAAGGTCTTGAAAAACGTCCTACTAAACCTACAAATATAGTTATTGAAGGTGATGCAGATGGTGTTGAAGATGATCTTCAAATTCCTATTCGTACTATGGGTCCCATTGCACCTACTATAGAGCAACTTCGTTACAATGGCAAAGATGCTCAAGTATATGCTTTGATATCTTTGCCTTTCAAATGTGCCATTATCCCTCATAATCACTCATGCAAAACAACCAATGATGCTTGGGATACACTTATTCACTTTATAGTAGGCAAAAAATGAGGCTCATGTTGCTTAAATTCCAAAACAATTGGAGAGTGAGTATATGACAATCGATTTCTACTCATGAAGTCTTGCTAGATAGTTCACTTACGCAGATTGTTCTTAACAATCTTCCAAATTCATATAAGAATTTTACTTCTAGTCTTCAATTGATGATGAAAGTGTTGATATACTTAGGTAGTGATGTGTGTGAACACACTAGGACCGTTGGGGCACTTTTTTCCCTCTTTAGGAGGTTTTTTTAACCTGGCTTGTATATATGCCTATAAGCCTAATGGGTCACTCGTCTTTGTACGTTCTAGTGGTAATACATTCAGTATTGTGTGTTGTGCTCCAAGCTTCTTCTTCTTCCTTGTGCTATTGATGTGCTTCTGGGGACCTCAAACTCCAACAATTGGTATCAGAGCAGGTCGTTGCTTCATCAAGGAGCATCATCGACACTCCTACGGTCACAATCCTAGAATCACATGAAAATTGGTGAGCATACTCAGGGAGATTAGAAGTTCGAAAAATCTTTGCATTATGGTGTCGAAATCGTAGTCGTTTCGGCCTCCAAATGCACTATCATAGTGCTTATGTAGGCAATTTTTTTCTTTTTGTGCCAAAGATATATACAAGTTTCGGTTCGCTAGTATAAGCATCTCGAAGTCTGCTACAGGTTTAGCAAAACTCAACAGGGTAGTTCTGTTCAGCTTTTTGAGATACAATCATTTTTTTGCATTAGGGTATTTTAGTCACTGGCCATGATTGAAAGAAGTGATATATTCCGTTGTTGGGATGAAACCCCTTACAGGTTGTGCATCAATAAAAATTTCTCAAATTTATTTCTTTGTCTTTTCTGACCATGATATGATGTTTTGACTTCGAGAAGATGGATTGAGTTGAAAAATACTTCATGTAACTGATTGATTTGATTGACTGTGTGATGAAAGGTTTTTCTTTGTACTTTTATGTGTGTTTTGACCTAGCATGACCCTTTAAACTTGTATAATTCTTTGTATAAAGTATATTAACTTTTAAACCATTGTTGTATTTTGACTTAAACCCATTTAATATGTCATGTGCATACTCAGATGACATATAGAAAGCCATGTTTTTTGATCCCGTGTACATATATTGAAAGTTGCAAGACCATGGAACAAGAAAACCTAGGTAAATAGCTACAAATTAACCCTTGAAAACTTTTCCAAACCCCTGAAACCCTAACTCTGACCCATGGAAACCTAACATAAACCCCTGGAAACCTTGGGGTTTTAAACCCATAGTGTATATAAACCTGTGATTGAGATGAATTAGCCCAGTAAAGTGAAAACCCTAGGTTATGCCTGATAAAAGACCTAGTTTGGAACCTTAGAATCACAATTTATCCTAACTATAACCCCTTAATTTCATTTAATTTGTACATAGATGTGAAAACAAAAGTAATCTTAGTCAAGAATAAAAAGGAAAAGAAAAAGAAATAAAAATAGAAAAAAAAATAGAATAGAAAAATTTGACTTTCTAAAAGAGAAAAAGAACAAAAAGAAGATTTTTGAAAATGGAAAGGATAAAAAGAAGATTTTCTTAGAATAGAAAAGAGAAGGTTAGAAGATTCTAGAGTTCTAGAGAGAGGACCTAGGAAAAAGTTAAAAATACATCTCCAATGCTCATTTGGTTTTTCCCCATGATTTTTTTCAGGTACTCCTTCTTGCTTTTTCTTATTCATGCTTCATGAATACATTGTTGTTTCTCTCTATGATTCTCAAGCTCTCCATCTTTGGCTATCATGCCAATAGAGAAAGGAGAAGAGAGAAAGAGAGAATGTGAGAACGAGAGAAAGAGAGTGAGAGAGAGAGTGGCTTCTATCTCTCTTCCCTCACCTCTCTTCTTTCTTCCACAAGAAATTTTAAGGTTTTGCTTTCTATGATTCAGAACAGAGAAGGAAGTTATTGTTTTAATTATGATTTTTCTATTTTTGTTGCTAAATGAGAAAAAAGCATTATGTATATGTGCTTCACAAAGAGAGAAGCTTTATTTAATACATAGATAATGATGCAATTGGCACAAAAAAACCTCCGTCTATATATGTCGCTAAATGAGAGAGGGTAGAAAATGATCAGGTGGACATCATGAAGCCTGGTGTAATGAGTTGGTCAGTGTAGCCGAGGAATGATTCAACAAGGTCCCTGTCTTGATTATGTTGATGTGGCTTTCGTCAATGCAACAAGGGATGATAGGCCTGGACTACTATCCTCCATGTCGTCCATATGTGTTATAATATGACCGAGTAGATGCAAGTGTAGATAGTGTTGAGAGAGAGAGAGAGTTACACAGAGAATGAGAGTAGATCAATGACCATTGAAAGAGATGACGCTTGGTCTAGTGCTATTAAAAAAAGAAAAACCAAAGAAAAGGAGATGGAGATATTTGAATCAATGGCACCTGTGCTCAAACACACACATAAAGAGAGAGAGAGAGAGAGAGAGAGAGAGAGAGAGAGAGAGAGAGAGAGAGAGAGAGAGAGAGAGAGAGAGAGAGAGAGAGAGAGAGAGAGAGAGAGAGAGAGAGAGAGAGAGAGAGAGAGAGAGAGAGAGAGAGAGAGAGAGAGAGAGAGAGAGAGAGAGAGAGAGAATGAGCTGAGGCACTATTGAGAAACATTGACCAAAGAAATAACGATTTTTGAAGCAAAGAACGAATCAGGGCATGGTGGTTGCTAGTGTCGCAAAATAAACAACCTTTATGATTTAGTAGAGAATGCATATGCTCAGATGGCCATAAAATATGTGTGGTGAGGACTTACTCTAAGTGGGTAATAGATGATAATTATGATTTTCCATTTAAATGCAGATTCTTCAATGAGATTCTTGGATTCCATCATTTGGCCTCCAAAATTTGTGAAGAACCATAATGCTCTATTAGCATTGAAGTCAAAAGAGATAATTTTAGAGAATAGGCTAACTAAAAAATTCCACCATCCTCATATGCATATGACCTGAGGATAAAAAGTATTTTTTAATATATATGTAATAGTGGTCTACAAAGAGAGCTCCAACTTAGTATATTTTCTCTTGGAAATTTAGGGTCAGTACTACGTAAGAATCTTGGCAAAATAGGTTGGCCTAGATGCTCAAAAAGCTAGTTCGTAGGAACTGTATGTAAAAAGCTATAAGAGAGGAGAAACACATAATAGGGGAGGGCTCACTTAATCTGATTGAACTATAGTGCCCGCTGATCAACCATGGGAAAATAAATAAATAGATAGGGAGAAAAGGTTAAATGTCATCAATGAGGTACCACTTCTACTTTCGAGTGGAGCATTATTGGGTCTCTTTTGCATAGCCTTGTGGGGTTCGCAATAAGTGATATCCTCCATCGTGTTTAATCTTTTATCATTATCCTCTGCATGTTATTTGACTTATGGTATTTATATGTTTCTAGATGAGTTTTTCATAAGAGAGAGATGGGAAGAGAAGAATGTATAAATAAATGAATGGAAAAAATATAAAGAGATAAAATATAAAGAAAATCTTCAAAACAAAATAGAGGTATTATTTTTGAGTGTTTTATTTATCTTCGAAGTATCCTAAAAGCTTTTTCCCCACGATTTTTTTCAGATGATCTCATGATTTGATGAAACACATTTGAAGTTTGAAGTATAGTTGCCAAAATCAAAGATTGAAGAAAGAATTGAAGAGGTGTGCTTTTCCCCACTGTGGCCGAGAACATTCCAGCTTTGTTGCCTGATCCGCATTGTGCAGAATATTTCATTATCTGAATTGTATTATCCATAGTCACTCTATGACATTCATTCGTATATTTATCGATCCTTTCACGATCATCGAGTGTAGTCTTTTTATCTAGCACTCTTGAAGTGTTTTCACTTAGAGTATTATATTTTCATTTTGTGATCTTGTACATCCACCACAACGTCCTATGCCCGCAAAAATATGTAATTAATTACTTTCTCTCTTCCGACCCACAACAAGCTTTCTAGTCTTACCCTTTGCCACGAAGAGGTGCCCAACATGCGAAACCCACCCACCAGACAAAACGACGCACATACAAGGGTGTGATCCAACCCTAGCCACTCTGCCCTCTGACACCATATGTTGGCTATTGAGGATAAGTTGGACGATACTAATTACCCATTATGGGCTTATATGATGCATCATGTATTGGTTGTAAAAGGATTGTGTAAATATTGTGTAGGGTGTTGAAAAACATCCTATTACACCTGCAAACTCAGTTGCTGAAGCTAATGCACACGACGTCGAAGATGTTGATATTCTTCATATTCTTGTTCATGCTGCGGTTCCTGCTGCATCTACTGTAGAGTAAATTCGTTGGGATGGCAGAGATGCTCCGACACACGCATTGATAGCCTTGTCTATCAAACGTGCCATTATTCCTCACATTCGCTCTTGCAGAGCAACTAAGGATGCTTGCGATACACTTACCACTTTATACAGGCAAGGAATGAGGCTCATGTTGCTTACCTCCAAAAATAGTTGGAGAGTGAGCAAATGAATGAAGGAGATTCCATCGATAGTTTTTTGATAAAGATCAAAGATTTGAAGGAACAGTTGATTTGTGCTGATGAAGTCTTGCTTGACAGTTCACTTGTGTAGACTGTTCTAAATGGTCTTCCCGATTCATATTAGAGTTTTGATTCTACTCTTTTTTTGATGATGAAAGAAAATCCAAATGCCTTAACATTTGAAGAGTTAGTCTCCAAGAAGATCAGTCTAGGTAGAACAGGTCCATTATGTGTGTTGTAGATCAAGATTTCCTGGCTAATCAGAAGGGCAAAGGTAAATGGATCTCTTCTAATAGTAAGAAAAAATATGCTAATTTTGCACAATCAAAGAAGGATGACACAAACAAGAAGAAAACAGAAAAGCAAAAATTGTTTTGCAAATATTGTAAAGGAAATGATCATGTCATAAAGAGTTGTCCAAAATTGGCTGTTAAAGAGGCAAGGAAGAAAGAGGTTAGAATGCTTGTTGCAGAGGCCTCTACACCCAAAACAGAGTCTGCTAATCTTTTTTTTTAAATAAAGGAAGTTCGGCCTTAGCCTACTCTCCCGAATTTGAATTAATTAAAAGAAAAGTACAAGAGAAGGGGACTAGTGTCCATGGGATCCCCCGAATCCCACAGAGCGGGGGTAGCTTTTATAGATTTTAGATGGCATTACAAAGAAGGTTAGTCACCCTCTCATCACCCTCATACGGGGCCCACATGGGTTTAAGCTTGCTATAGGGAGCACTTGATGATGCCTAAAAAGAGGGGGATTTCTTACAATTAGCGATCCTTTTGCCAAGGAGGAACAGAGATTTCTCAATCGACCACACTATGGGGGAGTCACCAAAGTTGCAAGCACACCTTTCCCGCTAGATCTTCCATAGGGCCTCCCCTCTCATGGCATTCCAGAGAGGAAGAGCAACTGAACGCTTCTGCCAGTAGAGCATGTATCCAATTGATATGTTTCTGAAGTCTAATTTTCTTTCTGACAATCTGCGAGAGCCTTCGTGGTGGACCTTACAAAGCTTAAATGAAGTTATAGAGGAGGTTGATAAACCTCGCATCCCCATCATGCGGAGCCCACTTAGTTTTAATCTTATTGTTGACATACTGTAGCTCTTTGTGATGTCTGAAAGGGGGGGTTTTTTCTTATAGTTAGCAATTCTTTTGCTGAGAAGGAATAGGGCTTCTCGATTGACCACTCCTTGGGAGTATTGCCAAAGTTGTGCGCACATCTTTCCCGCCAAATCTTCCAAAGGATCTCTCCCCTGATCGCATTCCACAATGCCGTAGAGCAACCGATTGCTTCACCAATGAGGGCTTGCTTCCAATTGATTTGTTCTTGGAGTCCCAAAGAACGACCAAGGACCCTCCATAACCGAAGGGATTTAGGGCAAGCAAAGAACAAGTGACCAATATCCTCTTTGCTACGGCAGCATCGCTTGCACCAGGGCAGAACACCACATATCTTGTTAGCTTTTGCATTGGTCCATATTCCATGGTGTAAAATTTTCCATAGGAGGACGGACTTTTTGTTTTCAATGAGAGGGTGCCAGATAGACATAAATTCCATATCCCATCGAAGTCGCGTCCAGTTGAGACACCATTTCTTGTTGAGACTCGTGTGAATGTCATTGCGATCTTCGACATAAGGAAGCTTGGAGAGGCGATTACCATTAAACCATATAAGGCCCATTAGGTCCGAGCATCCTGTCCCATCAGTAGTTGGATTTTAGAGTAGTCCCATGCATGGCATTTGCTCAATAAAACATTCCATTCCTCATACGTGATCGTCGCACCAGGGTCAAGGTCCTCAAGGTCCACCCATATGTTCGTGTCTTGTTTCCAGAGGTGCTTCCATTGTTTGAATCCCTTATTCTAGAGTCTCTTGGCAGTTAAGACATTCCAAGGCTCCATTTCTCATGCCTTGGATTGGGAACCAAATAGAGTCATTTTATCTCTGTTGGAGAGATCAATTTGGCATATGTGCCCACACAGGAGAACATTGCAGACCTTTTTACAAAGGCTCTACCTAGGGAGAAGTTTGAAGCTTTCTGCAAAGCTTTGGGCTTACTTCCTTTTGTGGATTCATTCCAATAGCTTGGCAATTCCTTATACATGAGTGCTAGATCCTTGTTCACCACATCACTCCCAGGGGGGATTTGTTGATTTATTTAGGTAGTGATGTGTGGGAACACACTAGCATCGCTAGGGTACTTTTTTCTCTCATTAGGAGATTTTTTACCTCGGCTCTTATATATGCCTGTAACCCTAACGGGTCACTCATCTTTGTATATTCTAGTGGTAATACATTCAGTATTCTGTGTTGTGCTCCAAGCTTCTTCTTCTTCCCTGTGCTATTCGCATGCTTCCTAGAACTCAAACTCCAATAGAAAAGCAATCCAAATGCCTTAACATTTGAGGATTTATCTCTGTTTTGTTGCAAGAAGGTTAGTCCAAGTAGAATAGGTCCATTATGCATGTTAAAGGTTTATCTTTCCTAGCTACTCAGAAGGAAAAAGAGAGATGTACAATTCATGATCTATCAATTGGCCACATGATTATTGCTTCTAGAATTTTATGTCATGGGCTATATAAGCTCATAGACTATGAAAAATCTATGAATGATTCAACATGTACAATACATGATTCTCATGCTATGTCAGATGTAAAGCTTTGGCACGCACACTTTGGTCATCCAAATTTTGCTAGCTTGCTACGCCTCCAGAAATCTGAAATTATGTCCTCTTTGCCCAAACTTGAGGAACCTGCTAAACATGTATGTGAAGGCTATATTTTGGGCAAAATGCATCATTCCTCCTTCCCAAAAGATGGTTCAATTTCATCTACTCATAAATTGCAGCTTATTCATAGTGATGTTTGTGGGAAACCCTCATTTAGGAACAATCTTTACTTCGTGACTTTCATCGATGATTTTTCCAGGCATGCATGGGTATAGCCATTGAAAGAAAAGTCCAACGTGTTTATGTGCTTCAAATCGTTTTTGGTTTTGGTTGAAAATGTGTCAGCATGTAAAATGGGCACCCTCCGTTCTGATCAAGGGGGGAATATATGTCTTCTGACTTTAAATGCATTTTTGGCTGAACATGGGATAAAAAATTAGTGTACAGTGCCATACACACCTCAACAAAATGGAGTTGCTGAATGCAAGAACATGTCACTCATGCAGATGGTGAAGTGTATGGTCAAGAGTCAGGCCTTACCACATAGTTTCTCGCTTGAGTTTGTTATGTGTACAACATATGTACTTAACATCTGTCCCACTAAAGCATTGCAGTCTATCACTCCATATGAGGCTTGGCATGGTTGAAAGCCATATGTTGCTCACTCGTGTGTTTTTGGTTGTCTGGCATATGCATTAGTGCCTGAACAACAATGCAAGAAATTGGATGATAAAGCGCTGAAATGTATTTTTGTTGGGTATAGTTGTGAAAGCAAAGGCTATTGTTTGTATCATCCACATACTTAACGCATTCTAGTTAGCTATGATGTTATTTTTGTGGAAGATGCTATTTAGCCATTACTTTCATGTACTAAGGAGACATCTGTTAGCTCCAAAGACATGCATGATACTTTGCTTCCTCTTTTTATAGGTGGATAGTCTAGTGCTGGTCCTAATGAGGCAACTTTTCAGCCTTTATAGGTTTCATGTGATGATGCAAATCATTCCATTTCTGATGCAAATTTACATGATGCAGTTGTTGATGAGAGACTTGATATTGAGGAGGCAAAAACTATGCCAAAATGGATGGTGCAGACTTTGTGTGATAGAAAATTAGATGCAACTCTATCATATCGTACTTGTTCACACTCTTGTAGTGCCTCTTTTGCATCAGATTACTATGCTATGACTGCCTCTAGTCTTTATGATGAGAATGAGCCTGTTTCGTTTGATGAAGCATAAAAGTTTGTGAATTGGATGGATGCTATGCAATCAGAATATGATGCTATCATGAAAAATGATACCTGGCCTTTATGTGACTTGCCTCTTGGCAAGATGGCCATTGGCACTAAGTGGGTATACAAGCTGAAGCATAAGCTTGGTGTAACAGTTGATAGGTATAAGGTTAGTCTTGTTGCAAAGGGTTATGCTCAAGAAAGGGGCATTGAATTTGATGAGACCTTTGCTCCTACTTGCCGAATGATTACTATTCATAGCATTTGTGCACTTGCAGCTCATCATGGTTGAAATGTACATTAGTTGGACATTAAAACTGCATTTATGAATGGTGAATTTCATGAAGAAGTGTATGTTTTTCAGCCTTGTGGCTTTGTGCAGAAAGGGCATGAAAACTAAGTGTGCAAGTTAAAAAGGCATTATATGGTTTAATGCAAGTGCCACGTGCTTAGTATGAGAAGATACATGCCTATTCGATTGCACATGGTTTTGAGAATAGTCCAACTGAAAGCACCTAATATGTTAAGTGTGCTAATTATGGGCTTCTGATCATTGTTGTGTATGTTGATGACATGCTGCTCAATGGTCTTCATGAGAAGCATATTTCTAATTTTAAGGCTAATTTGCATGCCTCATTTGAGATGCCTAGTTTGGGGCATTTGCATCATTGCTTGGGCATTCATTTTATGCAAGTTCACAGTGGAATAGCTTTGTGCCAAACGAAATATATTGACACATTATTGTAGCATTTTGACCTTGAAAATTGCAAACCTATTGCCATTTCTATGTAGACACGTTTACGATTGAGTCTTGATGATACTAGAGATGCATTTGATGCTATTCTCTATTAGCAGGCTGTTGGATTTTGATTTACTTATGCATTACTCAACTAGATATTCAGTTTGCTATCTCACAAATGAGTAGGTTTTCGCATTGCCCAAGTGTCAAGCATTGGCAGACGGTTAAGCACATCTTTTGCTACTTGAGTGGTACTCCACTATTTGGATTGTTTTATCCAAAGGGGGGATCATTACCGTCAGATTTACATGCTTTTTTTGGCTCTAATTGGGCTGATTGCTATGACACTCGTGTGTCCACTAGTGGCTTTTTCGTCATGCTTGGTAGCTCATGTATATCTTGGTTGAGCAACCAGCAGCCTATTGTGGCCACTTCTAGTTGTGAGGCTGAGTATAGGGTAGCTTTCATAGTGACTGAATGTGTATGGCTCAGATGCCTTATGGATGATTTGGGTGTTGCTCAGTCTTTTGCCACCACCATCTTTATTGATAGTCAGAGTGCATTGGCAATTGCGAGGAACCCTATGTTCCATGCTTGCACTAAGCACATTGAGTTGCATTATCATTATGTTAGGGAGAGGTTCTATATTGGAGAGATCAGCTTGGCATATGTGCCCATACAGGAGAACATTGCTGGCCTTTTCACGAAGGCTTTGCCTAACGAGAAGTTTGAAGCTTTCCGCAAAGCTTTGGGCTTAATTACTTTTGTGGATTGATTCCACATGGCTTGGAATTTCCTTATACATGAGTGCCAGCTCCTTGTTCACCGCATCACTCCCACGGGGGATTTGTTGATATATTTAGGTAGTGATGTGTGTGAACACACTAGGACCACTATGGTACTTTTTTCCCTCTTTAGGAGGTTTTCCCCCCTAGCTTGTATATATTCCTATTGCCCTAACGGATCACTTAACTTTGTACATTCTAGTGGTAATACATTCAGTATTGTGTGTTGTGCTCCAAGATTCTTCTTCTTCCTTGTGTTGTTTGCATGCTTCCACAGTCCTCAAACTCCAACACACACACACACACATACATACATACATACATACATACATACATACATACATACATACATACATACATACATACATACATACATACATACATACATACATACATACATACATACACACATACATACACACACACACATACATACATACATACATACATACACACACATATATATATATTACACACACACACACACACACACACACACACACACACACACACATATATATATATATATATATATATATATATATATATATATATATATATATATATATATATATATATATATATATATATATATATATATATATATATATATATATATATACATACACACACACACACACACACACACATATATATATATATATATATATATATATATATGTATAGAGAGAGAGAGAGGGAGAGAGAGAGAGAGATATGTATATATCTATTGATCTATCTCTCTCTCTCTCTCTCTATATATATATATATATATATATATATAGTGTGTGTGTGTGTGTGTGCATGTATATATGTGTGTGTGTATGTGTATGCATGTGTGTAATGATCCCATAATCACAAGCCACAATAATATGAAAAGCATAGAAGAGAGAAAAGATTGCACTATAGAAGAGGGAATTGGGTGCAACAAGAAAGAAAATATATGGCGCATAAGGAGATAGAATTTTGTGTTATAGATTTCAATAAGATACAATAGACTATGCAGAATGGCTTCACAATGAAGCCTCAACCTCTTGACCATCCTCGAACAAATTTCAATCTCATTCACACTCACACTCAATCACACTCTGAATCATAACCTCATTCACAATGAAATCCCGGAATCATGGTCTGCTCTTGCACGATGCAATGATCCCCAAATCAAAGTTGGCTATCTTTCATGAAGGATGCATGTAATTCACCAAATTTAAGAAGAATCAAATTCTGATCATTGCATGCAAAAATTTCATAAAAGCATGCGTTCTAGTGGTCTATTGTATTTTTTAGTAACATTTGTCAAAAGTAGAAGGAAAAGGAACACATATATATCGACCACTAAAGCATGCATGACAAAATGTATTCAGTAGAATCACAAATTTGGAAAAACTTCAAAACTCACCAAGTATTGGAAAAATCAGTACTTTTCTAAGCCTTGTAACTCAAAACCCGTGCAAAAATTAAAAGTTCTTGTGAGAGGCAGAAACATTCAACTCTTCAATTTGCATAATTATGTTAGAGATGTCATGGGTCAAAATCGGCCTCCAACCGTATAAGCATATAAATTCTAGAGAGAGAACAAAAACATGCCATTATTTTTCAATAAACTAATTTCTAGATCTCAAATGAGGTTCCTAACATATGATTCACAAAAATTTCAAAGAGTCAGTTCCAAGTTATACTATACATTCCCTACATTTGTGTCGGACACTATTTTTTCCTAATTCCTTCATCTTCATGTTTATATTTCAATGTTTCTTTCCAAAAGTTTGATCTGAACTTAGAATCTCTGTAAAACTTATGTTTTTGGGCATCCCATGCAATCTAAAAATTTCTTTTACAATCAATTTTGCAACGTTCAAGGCAATATCAATCTATTTCATAGGGAAGGACTGTGTCATTTTGGTAAGTCCATCAACTGTAAGAAATACAATATAACATTTAGTTTTAGTCATAGGAAAGTTAATGACAAAGTCCATAGAAATAGAATCACTTTTGGTTTGGAACATCTAAAGGTTGCAACATTCCATGCATCCTTTTAAACTCAGATTTCACCTATTGACACTTTAACCATTCACTAACATATTTTTTGTTTGAACTAAGGAAGACACAATATAAATTTCATAGGTATTCTAGAATCTTTCCAGCACAAACAATATGCAGACAAACACCTTGAACCAAATAATATAGATGAATGATAACAAGAAATAGGCAAGAGATAAGAGATGTGAAATGAGTAGCAAAATGCTACTATGAAATAACTACTTGATGAAAGAAAAAATGTACAATATGTGTAATATACAAAATTTATAAATCTGAATATAGACTGTCCTAACATCAAGATAAATTATAATTTTCTACAACCAAATAGCCTTGTGTACTTGTAAAGGAACACTATACTCTACTTCACTTGAAGATGTAGCAATTGTTGGTTGTTTCCTAGAGTGCCTAGAAATAAGACATTCTCCAACAAAGAAACAACAAAAACTAGTTTTTAGATTTTCTTGTGTCTCTATTGCATCTCCAATGAGAATCTGCAAATCCTTGAAGTATAAAATATGGAGGCTTAGGAAAAACCATAGCATAACTCATAGTTCCTTTGAAAAATAAGAGAATATGCTTAATTGCATTCCAATAAATTATCTCAATGCCAAGAAAGTACTTTGGTACACCTAAATCTAAAATTTCGAAGTGTCTTCCACGCTTCTCTTTGATAGTCTTTATCCTTGCATCATCATCATCACCCATCACAAGAAGATCATCTACATATATGAATATCAAACATATGTTGTCATTTGTCTTCTTCACATACAAGGATGGATCTGCATCATTTGGAGAGAAAACACATCTCTTCAAGAAATCCACTAGCCTTTGGTTCCATTGACTCTTGAGGTTGAATCTGCACATTAAAGTCTGCATACTCCTCTTGATCCTCTTCATCAAAATTTTCCTTGCCCTTGTCTCCATACCATGACCTTGACTCATCAAATACAACATCTCTTGACACATATAGCTTCTTTGAGAGAGGGTTGTAGCACTTGTAGCCTTTTTGCTCATTTGAGTAGCCAATGAACACACATTTCTCACTCTTGGGTTCTCACTTTGTTCTCACTTCACTAGGAACATGAACAAAGCATATACATCCAAATACCTTGAGGTGCCCCATGGTTGGTTTCTTGCCATAATAAACTTCGTGTGGAGTCAAGCTGTGCACACCACCTATTGGAACCCTGTTTATCAAGTAACAAGCTGTATTCATAGCCTCAGCCCAATAAGAGAATGGTAACATACCTTCATTTATGAGACAGTTTGCAAGACATCTAGCTATCTCAAACAAATGCCTATTCTTCTTCTCTGCAACACCATTTTTTTGATGAGTGTACTTGCATGTAAAGTGCCTATTTATGCCATTTTCCTAAAATTAATTTAACAATTCCTTGGAGAAATACCCTCCCCCTCTATCTGACCTCAATGTCTTGATGTGTGCATCACATTCATTGTCAACAAGGGACCTACACTTTTAGCATGAGAACACTTCTGATTTTTCCTTGATAACGTATATCCATACCTTTCTTGAGTGGTCATCAATGAAAGTGACAAAGTACCTAGCTCCTCCCAATGAAGCATCTGTGCTAGGGCCCCATACATCTGAGTGTATAAGCTTCAAGAGCTTAGAGGATTTGTACTCACTCTTTGGAAATGGCTTCCTTGCTCGTTTACCTAGCTGACAAGTATCACAAAACTCATGTAAGCCTTGACCTTCAAGATTTGGTAGTCCCTGCACTAAACCTACTTTGCACATGCTTTCTAACTTGAGAATATTGATATGTCCTATCCTCTTGTGCCAAAGATCAATCTTTGCAATCCTCTTGTTACCAATCATCACATAACATACCTTGTTGTGTGTAGGAGCAACATCTAGTGTGAACAATCTGCCTTCTTTCCTTCCCTTGGCAATGACCTTGCCTCCTTGCTTCACCATGCATCCTTTGGCATCAAATATAACATGTATACCTCTCTCTACCATCTATTCTACAGAGATAAGGATCTTGGAAATAGATGGAACATTAAGCACATCTTTAAGAGTCTTGATAGATTTACCTTCACCTAGCTTCACATCTTCCACATGTGTAATGGGATGGTTAGGATTATCTTTTGTGCCCACACAAAGTTTTGAGCTCGGGACCTGCATATGAACAAAAGATGCCTCCATACATGGCATGTGGTTGGAGCATCCAGAGTCTATGTACCACTTTGTGCCCTTGGGATCACTAATGTAGCCATGTCTCATGGCTAGGAGGGTCTCCTTCTCATCATCCTTCTTGGAGTTGTTAGCATAGTTCCCTTGCTCCTTCTTCTTGTTGCCTTTTTCATCCTTAAGAAATATGATTTTCCTTACCACATATAAAACAAGATTTACCTTGATGAGGGTTGTTCTTCCCTTTTCCATTCTTGCCCTTGCTTGAAGATGATGCCTTGGTATCTCCTTTTGAATCTGAATCTTCTTCCTTGGACTGCTTTTGTTTGCTTTTTCCTCCTTTCCCACTTCTTACCACTCTTGCCTTTGCCTTTGCTGACATATAGGACCCATGGGTGACCATCCTTCTTGGATGTATCTCCTATGGCAACCTCTTCTACCACTAGGTGTGGGATCATCTCCTCAAGAGTTGGTAGAGGATCTCTATACAAGATGGTAGTAATGAGGGGTTTCAACTTGTCTTCCCCTCTTAGCCCATTGAGATTAATCTGTACAAGGTCTTCCTTGTCTACTTTGCAGCCAATGGATGCCAATTGCTCCCTCAGCTCCTTCACCCTCAAGTTGTAGTCAACAATAGATCGACCATTACCCTTCTTCAAAGAGGGGAGTTCATTCTTAAGTTGCATCTTTTTGCTTCTTGTGGAAGTGGAATATATCTTCTCTAAGGCCTCCCAAACATCTCTAGTATGATCAAAGTTTGATATATGACCAATCATAGTGTTAGAGATTACCTGTGATATGTAGAAGATAACTCTTCTATTCCTATCCTCCTAATCCTTGAACATATTCAATTGTTGATTGGTGATCTTTGGATCTTTGGGATCCATCATTGGGCTTATCTTCATCTCCTCACACAATAGGCCATAAATATTTGCTAATGAGTTAGTTCATGACTATGAACCTCCATGGCCGATAGTTGTCTTTGTCAAGCAACTTCACTTTTTGACCTAGATCTACCATAATGAATGGGAAATCAGGGTTACACTAAAATGTAACTCATAGCCTTGATGTCCAAGCTTTTGTGTCCCTCTCATGAGTCTTCAAAGGATGTTTCCTACTCAAATACTAATGGGTGGATTTTAGTCCCTCAAATTTGCACACTTGAAGTGAAATGAACCCAATACCTAGGTCCCTTCATACACCTGTTCTACTACCCTATAGCAAAACTCTGATTCACCTGTGTTGCACTAATCCAAATCATGTAAGCTCTTAGACACACTTAGCATAGTTTATAAGATTTCCAAGAAGCTATAGAGTGGATTGTTTTAGGTCAGTTAACAACTCTATACAATACAGACTATGTAGAGATGTAGGATATGCAAAAATTAGGGTTACAAAGATACACCAATTTCTCTGCACATAAAACCAAAGCCCCTCTTAGAAAAAGTAAGACACATATATAAGATACAAAATGCACCTTAAATCTCTTAAATTGGATATGTATACAAGGAGTTACAACTATTATAAGCAGACTATGTCTATACCTACAAGAGACTAGAGGGGGTGTGGGCTTGATAACTCCTCCATACTCCTCCTCTGTGCATGTAATATCCTCCTTTGCATTTTTCCTAGCTTGGATTGCTGCATTTTAACTCCTTGAGCCTTGGAGACTCTCTCCTTGATCCTCCTTGAGTATGTTTCTCTTAGTCTTCAATGACCTACAAGACCTCCATGCATTTATGTCTCTTCACCTCCTTTTATAGCATTTGGATGCCTCTCCCGACTTTCCACCACCTTAGCTCTGCCTTGCTCAAACTCGCCCAACCTTGAGACCACCCTTAATGATTTGATCCGTGACTTTTGTCCACATTAATGTCTTTTGACCACTTTATCCACATCAACAGAAAGAAAAACCAAAACAATTGTAGATGCATTATCTCATATCCAGCACTAGATTCATTTCAAAATTCTAGACAATGATTTAATTCAAGAGATCAAAGATTCATAGATTTATGATGACTACTATCAGTTTAGCATTAACAAGCTATATAAAAAAAAAAGAGGATAATGCATTCTCTAATTTGTAAGTAGAGCATGGTTTGGTCAAAAGAAAAGGAAAGATTTGCATGCCTAATTCCCAAGAAGGGAAATTCAGAAAAGAATTCACTTTTGAGAACCATGATGTACCTTGTGAAGGACATCTAGGTATTAAGTAAACTTTTCAATTGATCAAAGATGGTGATGCAAGTCATTATTTCAAATGTCAAGTTAATAAGGTAGAGAGGATGAGTCCTCTAGGTCTACTACAACCATTGGAAATATTGTAGTGCTGTTGGGACAATATTTCCGTGGACTTCATAATGGGTTTACCTAGGACCCCATGAGAGAAGAATGCTATTCTTGTGGTGGTCAATTGTTTGAGAAAATGGCACACTTTATTCCTACCAAGGAATCAATGGAAGCTCCACAAGTTGAGACTATTATTCAAAATATTCTTAGACTACATGGTCTACCTAAATTCATAGTTTAAAATAGAGATCCCAAATTTACAAGAAAATTTTGGAAACATGTGTATAATAAACTTCATGTTCAACTCAAGATGAGCAATGGAGAGCATCCATAGATAGATAGTTAGATCAAAAGATTTAATTAACTACTAGAAGTTGCTATGGGCATATGTTTTTGAAAAGCAAATAGATTTGGATAGTTTTCTCCCATTAGTTGAGTTTTTTTATAATAGTTGGAAGCACAAGACTACTAAGCTCACACCTTTTGACGTGATTGATGTTTATTCCTATACTGAGTATTTAATAGTAGGGACCAACCATCCACTTACAAATGCTATTTGGGAATCAAAAGATTTGATTCACAAACACTTTCTTTTCTTGATCGAAGGAGGAGAGAGTGTTAGATTTATTTAGACTTCCATGGTCTACCATTTGTCTATTTACATTTGGTCGAGGACCCTAGCTAGGTCAACAACCAAAGCTTGGGAGAGCCAAGGCTCTAGCACGCATCTTTGATGTTATTTCATCTCCTTAGAGTTTTCATATGAGGCATTTTTGGATGTTAGAGAAGGCTCTAGATGTGCCAAGGGCAAGGACTATTTACGATTCAGAGGAGAGTGGCCAATAGCTAATTAAGATCCTTCACAATTCTGAAAGAAAGGGTATTGTCTATATCATCCACACACTAAAAACATTTTGGTTACCCGTGATGTTGTTTTTGTAGAAGATGCAATTTAGCCATTGTTTTTATGTACCAAGGAGACTTTAGTTAGCTTTAGAGATGTGTATGACACTTTGCTGCTTCTTTTTACAAGTGTATAGTCAAGTGCTAGTCCAAAGGAGGCAATTTCTTAGCCTTTGCAAGTTCCACATGATCATGTAGATCACTCAGTTTGTCATGCAGATTTACATGATGCACTTTTTGATGAGAGGGTTGATTAGAGGAGGCAAAAACTATGGCTAGAAGGCTGGTGTAGACTTTGAAAGATAGAAAATTAGATGCACCTCTATCATCTCTTACACATTCAGAATTTGATAGTGCTTCCTTTGCATCAGATTGCTATGCAATTAGTGCATCTAGTCTCTATGATGAGAATGAGCCTATTTATTTTGATGAAAAAAAATTCCAAGAATTGGACAGCTGCTATGTACTCAGAATATGATGCTATTATGAAGAATGGTACTTGGTCTTTATGTGATCTGCCTCTAGGCAAAAAGCCCATTGGCACAAAACAAGTATACAAGCTGAAACATACGCCTGATGAAACAATTGACATGTATAAGGCTAGGTTTGTTGCAAAGGGTTATGCCCAAGAGAGAGGCATTGATTTAGATGAAACCTTTACACCCACATGCCGAATGGCCACCATTTGTAGAAATTGTGTGCTTGTATCTCATCATGCTTTGAATGTACATTAGTAGGACATTAAAAGTGCATTTTTGAATGGATGACTTACATGAAGAATTTTATGTCTTTTAGCCTTGTGGTTTTGTAGAAAAAGGACATGAAAACAAAGTGTGCATGTTGGAAAAGGTGTTATATGGTTTGAAGCAAGCACCACATGCTTGCTATGAAGTGATACATGCCTACTTGATTGCATATGGTCTTGAGAGTATTCCATTTGAGAGCACCTTACATGTTAAGCATGTAGATGATGTACTTCTGATCGTTGTTGTGTATGTTGATGACATGTTGCTCATTGCTCCTAGTGAGAAGCATAATGCTGAATTTAAGGCTGATTCGCATGCCCCTTTCAAGATGTCAGATTTGGTCGATTTGCATCATTACTTGGGCATCCAGTTTATGCAAGTTGATGGGGGAATATCTTAGTTTCAAAAAATTATATTTACACATTATTGTACCATTTTGGCCTTAAAGATTGCAAACCTATTGCCACTCCTATGGAAACAAGTTTATAGTTGAGTCTTCATGATGCTGGAGATGCATTTGATGTTGTTCTCTATCAAAAGGCTATTGGGTGCTTCATTTACTTATTCGTAGCTCAGCATGATATTCAATTTTCTGTCTCACAAATGAGCAGGTTTATGCATGCCTAGGTGTCAGGCATTGGCAAGCGATTAAGTGCATCTTTTGCTATTTGAGTGGTAGCGTTTACTTGGATTGTTTTATCCCATGGGTGGATCATTATTGCCAGATTCACATGCTTTATCTAACTCTAGTTGGTCTGGTTGTTATGAGACTCATGTATCCATCAGTGGTTTTTGGTTCATGCTTGGTAGCTCATGCATATCTTGGTTGAGAAAGAAGTAGCCTACTATGGCCACTTCTAGTTGTGAGGTTGAAGGGAAGCTTTTATTGCAACTATTGAGTCTATGTGGACCAAATGCATATTGGCTGATTTGAGTGTTGGCTATTAGACATTGGTCTACAAAAAACATTCCATGTGTGTATGGGACAAGGGGTAACCGTAGCCATGGTCTTTAGCTCGAGGGATATCTTAAGGTATTCATTGATAATGGGGATGAGTGTTGCATGATGGCCATATGTAAGCACTAGATCATTCCAGAGTATTACTATTTTGAATGCAAGGCGATATAATCAATGGGAGGAGAGTGGCACAAACATCATTCGTGAGTCTATCTTTCAAGTCCTCAAGAGAGAATTTAGGAGATTTCTGATTTCTATAAATCATAGCAAGTGAGTTCTCTTTTTGTTTGGAAAAAATTCGGCTACTTTTGAACAATGACTCATCATCTTCATCGAGGTGTGTGGTGATTAGCCATTTGCGTGAAGTTGTTTGTGGTCGTGGTCATCAACAAAAGGGAGTGTTTAGGGCCCCTTAGAGGAGCAACAAGCCCCCCTTCGCCCCCAAAGGGACCTCCCATAGGCTCGGTGCCAATAGAGAAAATCAAGTTGCTCGCAAGCTCCCTAGACAATCACACACATGTGTTGATGCTCCATAAGATCTCTGCGAGAGAGTGGCTTCATAGCCAGCTCTTCCCTTGTTGTTGAGAGCAAGAGGCAAGGAGGATCATACTTATATTCAATTTTGGGACTAGCCACACCGTATGTGGGATAATGGAAGACTCATGTTGTGGTCGAGATCAAATGAGAAGCATCAATTTGAAGAAGGAAAGGAATTAGTTGAACCAGGCCCTTAGGAGGAATTCAGAGTCACAATAGAACAACTCGATGCTACTATGAATAGAAAGTATTACTTTTCTAGGGCTTAGCTAAATCCCATAGAAACTTTAAGCCTAAAGAAATAATCCACCAACCATGGCTATGATCTATTCTTTAAAAGATTAATATGTCTATGGTTATTTGATGACTTATATGCTCATTCTACAGATCCTATGGTTAGTGACACTATTTCTCCCTCCTTGTCATGAACCCCCATGACATACCTGGTGAACCCGACGTGAAGGGAAGGGGTGAATAAAATATCAAGCTAGTGTAATGAAGAATAGAGTTAACAACCAAAAATTGACGAACCTAGCACTTCAAACATGGAACATCTCCTAGCTCAGTTCATATGCTTTGAGGAAGAGGATAGGCGTCAAAAGGCCATCCAATCAATTCATGAGCATTTAGTCAAGCGGTGCAGATTTTTCAATGGGAGAAATATATCTAGATTTTGTAAAGAGTATGAACTCGAGGCCAAATACCTAGGTGTCAGATTGAGTCCGATGATGGATATGGAATTATGCAAAAACTTTGTCTATGTTTTTCAATTCAACATGCATAATCAAATCATACAAATAAACCATATGATATGGTTGCAATACAAAGTGTTGCTCCTCAAATAGTTCATGCTGGATGACATAGACAAAGTGACTCGTAAGTCCTTCCTGAGGTGGGTTCATATGCCCAAAGGCCAGTCGATTCTAGAGATCAAAAGAGAGTTTGAGCGACAATATGATGATCTTGATGAGCATGATAAAAGGTGCTTAAGACATGGGAAAGTATCATTGTTTCTTCGAACAATTGATGTTAAAGCCCGAGTGGAAGTAATTCCACTTTTGCAAGATATAGACTCTCACTCCAGGCTCACAAAGGATTGGATGCTCATCCATGAAGCTGTGAGGAGATATGTGAAGAAACAACAAACAATTGAAACAGTTCTAAAGGATTGGAAAGCTGACATTCATGCAGATGAAGAAGATGCACAAATTCCATGCATTTCAAAAACTAAGAATAATTTGCAAATCCATAAGATAATAGAAATGCCAGTTGGGCATAAAGAACATATGCATGGAATAAACGTACATGCTTATGAAGAGGATCTTCGTAAAGAACCTATTATGAAAGGAACTCCATAGCCTCCACAACTCAACAACTAATCAACTAAGAAATCTAAGAGAATTAATTAGCACTAGGAAGAGAGATGTGTTTCCACCCAACCAACCCCTCCAATATATAGCTCCAAGTCCAAGGGGGTAAGTCCCTCTCAAGGGGACATGTGTACCTTCCATCACATGGGTCCCTAAGGTGTTCACATGGTTTGCAAGCTTAGGAAATCACATGGCTTCTAAAAGAAGACTCTCCAAGCTCTCACGTACAAACCAACTGGTTAGGAGAAGCTTCCAATCAAGCCTAAGGTACTCAACCTTAGAGAATTAACCCTAAGGTTCAAGACCCATCTAAAAGGGGTAAATAAACCATAAATCCAAAGGGTTTCACACCTAGAAACTTAAGGGTTCTACCCCTTAGACCCATGTAATTATACAACATTCTCCCCCCCTTAAAAGCATTTTCGTCCTTATAAATTATTGGAGATATATACCTTGGGGTATTCCCCCATGCTCCATGATCAATCTCAAGGATCATGGTCTTCATCTCTCTAATTCACCTCTTAATTCAAAAGGGTGATTTCTACCCTAAATGAAAATTTTTTAAAGAGGAGAATCCATGTGTGGTTTGATTCCCTGCCCCAATCATTCAAAGTTTCATCTAGTTTTGCATACGAGAAAAACTGATTTGAATGCAAAACAGAGAAAGAATGAAAAGGGTGGAAAAGAGTGACTTCAACTAAATTACTACCTTTGTCCATCGCTTTGCACCACTTGTGCATGGACCTAGCAAAATAGATGAATGCTACTTAAGGTTTTCCTTATCAGATTCATCTCTGAAATCAGAATCCAACTTGTTTTAAAAGGAAGATGAATCTTTCATAATCTGTGCCAAAATCATTTCCTCTTAGATGTACACATAATTTGTACTTTTAGGCTTAGTAAAATGGGTGGATTTTCCTATTTAAAATTCACCTCCAATCATAGAGGGAACCTATTTTTATAATCTCCTGCCCAATGGAATGGTACATGCGGATTATCTATTTAATTCTTAGAGGATATAACATCCTTTTTAACTTTAGAGAGAATAGCTTACCAAAAGTGGGTTCAATGTTCTTTCAAAACTTTACATAGTTTTGAGAATCCACTTTAAGGGACTAAAATCCATAGGGATTAATCTAACTATTGTAAACTCCAATTGATTGAAACGTATTTTACTTGTTCTTCAAAAAGATTAAGATCTTTATAACTACGTCCCAAGATGGGAACTCATAGTGTAAAAGATCGTGTTATCTTTAAGGTCACAAGTAAAAACAGAATATTCCAATCATTTCTTCAATGCTTAATCCTTACGGATCTTTAGTTGGATCTCAAACCTTAAAGGTCTTCTTGATCCTTCTAGAATTTCTCTCCCTTTATATTATAGATCTATGTAAGATGTCCAATGTTGACATCATAAGTAGATCCTTCTTATTCTTTAGTTAACTTGAATTTCAAGTATTATAAAGATGATCTTTCTGAGATTTCTTTCAAGCTTGTTTCTAAGATCATTTTTATGTTCCTTGAATTTCAAGTAATACTTTGGGATGAAGCTTTTAGAGCTTCATCCTTTGGAGTTTACCTTGAAACTCAAAGAAGTTGATCCTCCCTTTATTTCTAACTCTCTATAAGAGATATATCCTTTCATATCTTGTTGGAAGAATTCCTCTTCCCTTTGAGAGTATAATTGAAGAAGATGCATTTTCCTATACATTGTCTTCCTGATGTATTCCATTGGATAATGAGTCCCTTTTTCTTTTGGCCATCAAGAAAAAGTACTCAATGGGAATCAGTACCCATTGTCCCATACCAGTGGGTCTTCATCCAATCCACATAACTATGTCTCTATATCTTCTCACCTTCTTTGTCCTTTTAAATGCCCTTCATACTATGGTATCAATTTATGAGAGTGAGGACTAAGGTGCTTAAATAAACCACTACTAATCATACAAAATATTTGGTTAACCATTTAATGTGGTGTGACTCATCTTATCAAACTTAAAGTTTGACTTGATCTTTACCTTACTTGGGTCTTTTGGCTTTTCTTCTCTTCTTTGGCCAAAATAAGAGACAAGACTAGGTCTTTCTCCAATAGATCCCTTCATGTTCAATGCTTTACCCATGGGGTTTACTTGGGGATCTAGCTATTAAGCTTCATACAAGAAGCCATACTCCTTAGTTCTATATTAGTGGAATCCATAACGTATGTTATGCTATCTCCATGAAGCATCAATATACTTTTAGGATTATGCTTATAGCTCATCCAACTTCTTTTCCTATCCCACTAAGGATTTATACAATCCTTATGGTGTATGCAAGCCTTATCTTGCATTGGGGTTCTTTGAGAATTCCCAATCTTTGAGAACTTCATCTAGGTTGGAAGACGTAATGAAAGAAGTATGAAGTACTAGCATACGAGGAAGTACTTCAACTTTATCTATTTCTTGCATATATTTTACCTTACAATACCTTATTTGCTCTTTTTAGGGCATAAGATACAAGTTCTTGGGAACTTTCTCCCCTCCTTAAGAGTTTTTGTCCTTGAAAATTGCCTAAGGGTATATTGAAAATCATGCTCTTTCAATAGAATTTGAAAGAGTTTATTTTCAATCTTTTATTGTTCCCTCTGGTTAAAAGAACTATTCAGAGCTTTTAACTTTCCTCCAAGCCTGTTGAACAAATATCCCAAAGTTTCAAGTTTGGATTACCCATAAATTCGATGTCCCATACCACCAAATCAGCTTCAGTGGTAATGTAAGTCGAGATGTCCCATACCATCTGACTTACACTTCCACTTAAGTAAAGGTAACTTTAGCTTGAATTTTGGATCAAACCTTCTTCTAATCAAGTAAGATCTATTACTTCTTGGACTTGTAAGTGTTATCTCCACTGTAGAGCATATGTATTGCCTATGCTACAATGGACTTTCATTCCTTTATTCAGATATACTCTACAAGATCCCTTTTATGTCACTTGATGATAGAGCTAGTTTATATCTCAACTAGATATCATCTTTTTTCGACATAATGAGTAATCTTGAAAGAAGAATAGTTGCTTTGCCAATGAGATCTTTAATTTGAAGTAGATGGTATTACTATTTACCATTTAAATAGTCCTTTAGTATTAGGACATTGAAAAATGGTATTTAGGGTTTATTACAACCCTAAAGTTGTACCTTCTCTTCAGGCGTTGTATTTGCTTGGAAGAACAATGAAAAGTTTCGAATAGTTCTTTAGTTCTCTAAGACAAAGAACTTTGTTGAACAAAAGCACTAATACTTTCATCTTCCAAAACTAAGATTCTATTATACCATATTTTCTCTTTCTTAGAGATTGAGAGTAGATGCTCTAAGTTACCACCACTGTATCATGATTTTGAGAGAGAAAAATTTGTACTATTACCTTGACTCTATGGCCTTGCTGATCAGGCATGCCATGGGTTTTTTATAGAATAATTCCACAAGAGGGACTTTCAGCCTAATGTATCTTGCCAATGTACTATTTATTGGCTTATAATAGTCCAACTATATAGGAAGTTAATGGTAGTTTTACTCATGGCCAAAGCAATAATGGTACTACCATTATTCCTATCATGGAACTTGTAACTATACTTAATCTTGAATAACACAAACCTCCCTCTTAACCCTCAAACCCATGTAATGTATTCCAAATGCATATTTTAGTGTATGCCAAGATATTTACACCTTTATTGGAAAATGGTGTAGCATGCATAAGGTTCATATTCCGAACCCCTCCTTAAAGCATGCAAAAGTTCCAATTTTGAACTTTGTTCATCCAAAGAATGGTGCAAAATTTCCATGCAACTTTGTATATGCAAGTTGCAACAATGCATTAGATGCATTTCCTAACCACGACCATTTTTATGTACCTCCAACCTTTCTTTTCAAAGCAATAAACTTGATGCATAGTGCAACTTATTTCCATGATTGATTGTTGATGTAACCACAGAAACTGGGCCACCTGAATCTATGTATCCACTTTCAAGTCATGTCTATTATGACATGCACTGTATGTTCTTTAATTTGCAAGGAAAAGAAAGAGGTGCAAATACTTACCTGGAATTAAGCTTCGTCCATCCCTTGAATTTATTTTAGTGTTCTCAAGGTGATGAAGTAGGCTTGGGCCATTGCACTCCTTCCCTTCCATCTTGGCACTTCATGCATACTTGAGTGTTCACATGTTGATGAAATAGGCTTCGACCAACCCATCTCGTCTATTTTGAAGTCTTTCTTTGGAGCTTGATACTTAATTATGTGCCAAAAATATGCATCAATTTTGAAAATCTCCATCTACTCTATTTATGCATACTAAAAAATATGATCTTTCTTTTCCATACACATCAAGAAGAATCATGCTTTTATAAATGCATACACTAGCATTTAATGTATCAAGAAGTTATCCACATAAGGCATACTCCACTATACATTGGGAAATGAATGATATTTAGAAATATAGGGTACACTAAGGATAAAAAAGCAACGCCGCTATGAATGCTTCGCTACAATAAGCCAGTTATCCTTGGAACATGCAAATCCATGGGTAGATGGACAGTATCACAAGCACGAGTTTCTGGTTCCAATCCATTAACCTTCTACCCCCCATCTTGGGGTGGTAAAAGGTTAAACAAATGGCCTCATGTCGAGAGGCAAGAGGAAGGGGGGACATCCACATGACAAGCACGAGACCATCCTTGCACCTATTGTTCAAATGATGGACAACCCGACCCAAACCTCATCCCCTATCATTTGGTTCCAAATAAAACACAATGCTAATTACATTCACTTATGTAATTAAATTAATGAGATATGTAAGGAACAAAAAATACTTCCCCAACATCTTTGCTGATGGTCATCCATTTGCAAGCATGCTCATCTTGTTAAGGTTGTCAATTTTTCGAAGCCATATTCCTCCTTTGATTCTCCCTACATTGCCTCTATGATCATCATACATAACCTTTCTCTCATAGAAAGTCATGGGTTCGTGTGGTTAGCACAATTGCTCCTAATATTCAGGTTCTAAATTCGAATCTTGGGAGGGCAACATTGATTTCTTCTTTTCAAACACTTACTGTCTTAATACAAAGTGATGCTTAAGAAAATAAAAATAAATTTGATGGGTACTTCCCAAAGTTGCACTCGAAGAAGACCCTTGCATTCTTCATTGACCCTTGTTCCAAGAAGATCCATGCATTTTTTCATCTATGAATTCATCACTTCGCGAGCCCTCTTTGTGCATCTTTTTGATCATGCAATGTTGAAGAGAACGAAAAATCTGGGTGGCTAAGGTAGGAATCGTCGGCAGAGGGGAATATATCCCATATGAAAAAAGAAAAAATTTTGAAAGGAGTACAAATAACGCGCTACTCGCTGATTGTTTTCATAAGCAAAGAGCAAAGAGGGTCAATAGCCTCACGGCTGTGCCCATGGGCTGCGCAGTAGGAGTCCACACTATGTCTAGCACAACTATCGATGTGGTCCTTCTGGCCGTCGACGCTGCTGCCTTGGGAACTTGCTCTTGGAGAAGAGTCCCAAGAGGTGCCGAGCCTCATGGAGGGGGAGTCTAAAACCACTCTTTTGCAGAGGTTACAAATCACATGAATGCTCATGCGCGTATGAGCACGCGGACCTAGAATCCGTCGACTATTTGAATAAGTACCACTAGAGGAAAACCTCACAAAGCTATTAACTTGGCTCTGATACCACTGTTGTGGAAGGAACTCCATAGCCTCCACAACTCAACAACTAATCAACTAAGAAATCTAAGAGAATTAACTAGCAAGGGAAGAGAGATGTGTTTCCACCCAACCAACCCCTCCAATTTATAGCTCCAAGTCCAAGGGGGTAAGTCCCTCTCAAGGGGACATGTGTACCTTCCATCACATGGGTCCCTAAGGTGTTCACATGGTTTCCAAGCTTAGGAAATCACATGGCTTCTAAAAGAAGACTCTCCAAGCTCTCATGTACAAAACAAGTGGCTAGGAGAAGCTTCCAATCAAGCCTAAGGTACTCAACCTTAGAGAATTAACCCTAAGGTTCAAGACCCATCTAAAAGGGGTAAATAAACCATAAATCCAAAGGGTTTCACACATAGAAACCTAAGGGTTCTACCCCTTAGACCCATGTCATTATACAATAGAACCTATAAGTATAAATGATGCAATCTCTAAGAATCCAAGGTACCAAGAGCTTGTATATACTTTTACAATGATTACATCTTCAAATACTATATATGCACAAACCCCAAAGATGGGAGGAGCAAAGGAATATGTGGAAGCTAAACAAATCAAAATCAAACCAATATCAAACATACAACAAAACAAAAACAAACAAACCACTCTAAGAAAACAACTTGAGGCTTCCCATAATCTGATAGACTCCTCACTTCTAAGGGATGATAATCTAACAAACAAAGAAGCAAGATATGATAATAAGAAATATATAAAGATATCTATGGGAAGTCAAGATGATCAGAAAGAGATTGAAAATAAAATACCTCGAAATGATCTAGTGAATTCATGTGAAGATCGAGCACAAGATGGTTCCTTAAATGATGAAACCAAGCAATACGTGAGGAACTATTTGATGCCATTTGAGAGTGAAACATCTCTTGAAGCATATGAAATGATTGATTCGTATGAAGAGAATGTAAGTGAGCATGATGCTTATCGGGAGGGCATGCAAATGATGAGTCCTCTAGAGAGTGGTATGTATGCTGATGGTGAAAAGCATGATGCTAAGCCTACGTATACTCTAGATCAAGATCAAGATTGTGAAATACTCTTGAGTAATGCCACATTAAATGAGTCTTTAGAGGCACAAGAGAGTGATCCTAATCATGGGAATAAGGATGAGTTGTGGATTGGGCATTAGTATAATGACATGTATGTGAGTGATATTGCACTCTGTGAAAAGATGCATCCTGATGCAAATCGAGATTATGATGAGTTCACTCTATATGCTAAAGAAATGGTCCATGAGAAGGAGAATGAAAGATTGATTGAAATGCATGAAAAATATGATATGGATTCATTACCTAATAAAGGTCAACAAGAAAAGATAAAATTAAACGGTTGCATTGATGAAGCTCGAGTTGATTTGGATGTATATGCCGAGATTCTCATATATGATGAGACATTCGAGCAAGAACCAGTGAATTGAAGAAATGTATGAAGAATGTGGTCTAAGTACATCCTTTGAAGAGAATGAGAAAGAGTTGATGAAGATGAATGCATAATTCTATGATGGCATATTGAATAAAGAAATTGAGTTGCTGTCAAACTATATGCACAGTGCTAGAAGGTGTCGAGAATGTGACAAGTTTGAACTCAATAAGCAAGAATCTAGTGACATTGAAGACCAAGACTTTCTTGATTATGAGGATGTGGATTCCCTTCATGTTGAAGGAGGGATGGTTTGGGATCATGGCAATGATGAAGAGTTCTTGGAGAGATTAGAGAGAGAAGGAGATTCTCTAATTGATGGCATTCAAGTAAGAAGAAATCATGACAGACTGAGTGACAAGTATAAGCATAAAGTGCAATTAGAGAATGAGGAACCTTACCATTCAGAGTGTAAATCTTATGAATGTATTCAAAACTTCAATTGTAATAAAGATGAACATTGATGATGATTTAAATACTCCAGAATTCAAAAATCTATACACATGTGCTTTTCATTCATCATGTGTATCTTCATATGATGCATGTGAGAGGATCACAAACAAAGGTGACTATGCCCAAATGATTGCATCATGGATTTTTAAATTTTTCAAGAGTTATGCAATCCAATGAGGCCTTCAAGGGATGAACAAGCAAATGAAGTGGCTTTTTCACAAGTCTAACATTTTCAAGAATGTTTCTAAGATGAGTGCAACACAATGTTGGTTGTTCTATAAGCACAACTTCTTTGGTAAGCATGTATCAATGGAGATGGGTTTGAAGGAAAAACCCTAATGAATGAGAATTAACAATGCTAAAAAGGAATTTGTAAATAAAAATGTATATATATCTCGTGTTATTTCCTTTAATTTTAAGATAGGTACAAGATACCAAATAAAAATCAAAAGGCAAGGAATTAAAGTAGGAACACTTATGGTAATGAATGAATGTTGGATGAAAGCTATGAAGTCAATATAATTCAAATAGATGTTTTTAATGTTCAAATAAATGAAGTTTTTCAATATGTGATTATTGAATGTGATGCTACTAATTTCTCTTATCAGGTTTTGAGAACAGGTGTTGATATGGAGCTGATCGAAGATCTAGAGTTTTGACGGATTGTAGAGGAGGCAACCACTTTCAAGCTGCATGTTTATGTTTTATTGCAAATGGTTTTTTGAAGTTCTTTCATGGACTGCATATGTATATAATGTCATTTTGATGTGATGTTTCTCATAATTTTTCAAGTTGTATTGGTGCAGGAAATGATCAAGTGAAGACAATGGAGATGACAAATGAAACATGGAGTTCAAGATTTTTTTTTTTCATTAGCTTTCCTCCTTTAACCTTGATCTCTTGCACCATCTTTGTGTTTCATTGCATGTAAAGTATGCATAGTTTAAGTTGAGAAGAGCACGTGTTTTTAAATCCCATAGATGCACATTCATTTGCACATGAATGGATTTGTAAATATCATGAATAAGAGTAGGATAGAGTTGTGAATGGAGTTGAGAGAAGATAGTGATTACCTTTGAAAGCAGAACTATGAGGGGTGAGCTTCTTTCTTTAGAAAACATGAAAATTGATATCATAATTGCACCATAATTGAGAATCGTTGCATCTAAAGTATGCATCCATGAAATGTATGTGCACGAAGTTTCCAAGCCTATAGGCACACATCCAATTGCACATTAAATGGATTATGAATGTATGATGAGATTTTGATTTCGAGTTTGAGTGAGAATACCTCGACATCGAATGCTTTGTACCTTTCCTATGCACCATTATGTTTTCCAATGCATTTTGAGTATGCGTGTATAAGGCCCACTACATGGCTGTGCATAGACACAATGATTTTGATAACCCATGCACTTGAACTGTTTTGGAATTCATAACTTCTTGTAGACATGAAGATTGGTGTTGGTGTGTCGGGAGGCCCCACAGGTTTAGAGGGGGTGGACGTAGTCTAGATCAAATGAGAAGCATCAATTTGAAGAACAAGGAAAGACATGTGTAAATCAAATGAGAGACTACCAAGCCATTGATAAAAGCCGGCATGTCCTTAGGCTAGGCTATAAAACCCAAATACACAAATTTCTCACATTTACTCATCGAAGCAAGTGACCACTACGATGTATCAAACTCATGGTGCACTTTTTTTTTGTTCTATTTTTTATCGAGAAGATTCATTGGACGCTCAGAGGGCCAAAATAAATGTGTAATCCCATTTAGGCATATATAATCTCCAGTCAAAGGAGAAATCAAGATCTAGCTTAGGGAGGCATCATACGAGAGGATAGGGGCCTTCTGGGAACTTTGGCAATGCGCGGAGATCGAGAAGGGAGAAATAGAGGTGGCATGCGATAACTATAGGGCCTGGTCCTCGGAGGGAAACACACAGGTGGCACATATTTTGCAGATAAAAAGAGGGGGGCTCGGGGAGCAGAGAGATAGAGGAATCATCGAAGGACTACAAAAAAAGGATATATTGTGAGCTTGTTCGGTGTTTGCTTCAGGCAGGCGGGCCAAGGGGAGCAACTTTATGCTTTCCATTGAAGTGCTCGTCGGTCACATCATTTGATGCAATCAAGCCAGGATATATGCAACCCACCGGCATTTATACAAGCACCGCTCTCATGGGCTAGCTCATCAAACTAGGATATATGCAACCTACAGTCATTTATACAAGCACCGCTCTCATGAGCTAGCTCATGAAGGGAAGCAACTAATGGAGGGATCGATAGGCAGAGCAGGGAAGGAACACTATCCTCAGGGTGGAACATCAAAAATTATTTGAGAGCATGAAGCATAAATTTTTTAGTACACATCTGAATTTGTGGATTGCTGTGGAAAGATCTGAAGAGGACAATTGAAGAAAAGCATAAATGAAGGTGGTAAGCGTGCTGCTGTGGAATTTGATGAACTAGGGGACTAGTGCTCTCTGATTGATCAAGGAGGACACTAGTGTTCTTCGATCGTGGAAGAAGAATAGGTAGACATGAGCGAAGATAGAAGTATTATTAGAAGAAGCATGGCTGACAAATTGATGATGCATACTGCGGCGACACTGTGAGAGATGGGACGGCCAAACCCACAATTTTGGTCATTATGGATGCAGTCTTCACAGATGTTGATTATCTGCCTCGCACTGTAGTCAGCTTTGCCAATCTTTACTATTTACGAAGCGGAGGAAAACCATAAAGGCCAAAAGGAAGTGATCTTTCTTGTGGAAGTGCAGCTCTGAGGAACTTTTGGAATATCCAGGTCACATTCAAAGAAGCGGGAAGAAAATGGCCATATTTATTTCCTTCAGTATTCTCTCCCGCGTCAAGAAAATAGAGCATCGATGTTGATAGCCTGTGGCGCAATGAATCGATGAGTTTTGCATATGAAAGAGATCCATGCTTGTTTCCTGCATCATATTCAAGGTGACGAGCGAGAAGTGGAGAAAGGAATCCATTGGCTCCTGAGTAGACCCTTCTGAAGGGAAGAGAGGGAAGCAAATATTTTTTCCTCACACTATAAAGACAGTTGGTCGTAAGCTTTCAAGCTCAATGGCCCAGAACATGGTGGAGATCATTATGTCTAAACGCTGAAGAGCGTTGATCTTTTCTTAACCCTAATGATTGAAGATGGTGAAAACGAGAAGTTCTACAGAAACGAAGCTGTGAGGAATAAAACGTTCTTCATGCAAAAAAGTTACTATTTTTTTACCTTTGTTTGTAAATCTTAATGATATAATCAGGACTGTAATGCATAGCTGTTTGCAGTATTCTCTTGGGAAAAGAAAACTTTTGTTGCATTTAGAATTCAAGTGAACAGACTTTTCTCTCTCTATTTTTTAAATGTTTCTTTAAATTGTCTACATGGAATCAGAATTGTAGCTTTCCGGGAGTCTAAAGTTTTCTGCACATTTGTTTTATATAATGTTTATAAACAAGAAAGCTATGTGATGCATGAACAAAATGTTCTCATATAATCTTACTGCCGATGAGTGAATTTCTCTCTTCTTAAATTCAAAACATGAAAGCCATCTTTGCTTATGTCCTAAGTTTAATTATAGAGCTTTAGAGGGAACGAAATTAACTTCACGTTATATGCCTTCCAATGAGTCATTTCATATGTTCTCTATGGATCTAGTTGAACCAGGCCCTTAGGAAGAATTTGGAGTCACAATAGAACAACTCGATGCTACTATGATTAGAAAGTATTCCTTTTCTAGGGCCCAACTAAGTTCCACAGAAACTTTAAGCCTAAAGAAATAATCCACCAACCATGGCTATGATCTATTCTTGAAAAGATTAATATGTCTAAGTGCTTTGATGACTTATATGCTCATTCTAATGATCCTATGTTTACTGACACTATTTCTCCCTCCTTGTCATGAACCCCCGCGACATACCTGGTGAACCCAACATGAAAGAAAGGGGCGACTAAAATATCGACCTAGTGTACTGAGGAATAGAGTTAGAAACCAAAAATTGACGAACTTAGCACTTCAAACATGAAAGATCTCCTACCTCAGTTCATACGCTTTCAAGAAGAGGATAGGCATCAAAAGGTAATCCAATCGCTTCATGAGTGTTTAGTCAAGCGGTGTGGATTTTTCAATGGGAGAAAGATATCTAGATTTTGGAAAGAGTATGAACTCA
>CM035428.1:89030180-89250180 GCA_020310875.1 Ceratopteris richardii | reverse complement strand
GGAGCAGTTGTATATAGTAAGCTAGACTTGAAAAGTGTCTACCACTAGATTAGAGTAAAGGAACAAGATGTATATAAAACAACTTTCATGACCCATTTTGGATATTACGAGTATTTAGTTATGACATTTAGTTTAATTAATGCACCTGCTACTTTCATGATGTTAATGAATGACATTTTATGATTGTTCATTGGAAAGTGTGTTGTGGATTTTGTTGATGACTTATTAGTGTATAATAAGTTTGTACATGAGCATGAAAGTCATTTAAGATTAGTATTAAATAAGTGAAAAGAAAATAAGTTGTTTGTAAATCTAAATGAGACTCAATTGTTTCTTCTAGAGATAGAGTATTTAGGGTATGTGGTATTGACTGATGGGGCTAAGATGGATCCCAAGAAGGTCTCAGTTAATCCAGCTTTTCCTACTCTATGAGGGGCAATTACAATCATTTTAAAGACCTCTTGATTTCTATCAAAAATTCATTTCCTCTTATTCTTCAATAGGAGCACCTATGATGAATTTGCTTCAAGACAAGGTACCCTTTGCATGGAATAAAGAGGAAAAAGAAGGTTTTGATACTCTAAAGCAAGACTTTTTAGAGGTTCCAATACTCAAAGTGGTCGATCCACAAAAACCATTTGAGTTGGAGAAAGATTCTAGCGGCATAGCCATAAGGGTTGTCTTGAGCCAAATGGAAGGCCAATCGCTTTTGAAATAAAACATTGAGTAGTGTCCATCATAATTGGCCACTACATGAACATGATTTGTATATGGTGGTGCATGCTTCTATTGTATGAAGACACTATCACCATACAATCAAGTACTTTTGCAATCAACAAGATCTTCGAGGTAGGTAGGATCATTGGGCTAAACATGTGAAACTCCTGTGTAGAAGAGGCAACGATAATATTGTAGCTGATGCATTAGCACAGATAGTGTATCAAATGAGCTTTATAGTCCTAGAAATCTCATTGCTTCAAGATATAAAGGAAGTAGAGGTGGAAGATCCACACTTATTATAGATCATTAAATCTGTCACTAATGACTCTATTATAGGAGACTAGGCAGTTCTAGTTGTTTCTTCCTGTTAGCAGCCGGTGTGGACGACCAATTCTATTGTAAAATGTATTTTTGATGTAATAGAAAGAAGGGTATTTTATGGAGATCTAAAGAGTTTCCAGAATTGTGGTTTTGGTGATTTTTTATTTTATCCAAAATTACGGAATGGTATACAAAGGTGATGTTTAGTATGGTATGCATTCCGGAAGCGACAGGTACAAAGAATGAAGATACACAGAGTACCTAACTTGGTGAAGTCTGTAAGATACTATTTCAAGAATTATCTGTATGAAGATGATGTAATCCACTTCTATGTGTTCTGAGTAATCCAAGACTCTATTTTCTATTGCCATAATACTGTTCTATCATATTTTGCTAGTGTGACAAAGTGCTATTGTAAAAGTTATTATGACCATACTGTAAGGAACAGAAACACATGTTTATGAATACTATGTATTCGTGAATCCCCATTCCCGAACCTATAATTTGGGTACTATAAGATTGCATTGAAGTCTTAACACCCAAACATATTGGTGACCACGATGGGATGGGATAGCAAAACACATCACAAAGTGGATTGATGCTAGTGTGGTAAGGAGTACTTGAAAAAGACCTATCATCACAATTATTTAGACAAATTCATGCAATAGACCCTAGCAACATTGAAACTTGAAGATATTCCACTTGAAGATGCAATTAACATTCCGGAGGAAGTACAGTATTGGGTGGAAAGCAGAGTTTTACCTCCCAAGCTTTTGAAGGACTTGCTTTTTGAGTGGAGGGACGACAAGCTAACCAAAGGATGGGATAAAACATTAGTGTACGGTGCCATATACACCTCAAGAAAATGGACTTGCACAAAGAAAAGACAAGCCTCTAATAGAGATGACAAGGTATATGGCCAAAAGTGAAGCTTTACCACATAACTTCTAGCTTGAGGCTGTTATGTGTGCAACATATGTAATTAACAGATTTCCCACCAAATCATTTCAATGTATCACTCCATATGAGGCTTGGCATGGTCGCAATCCATATGTGAATCATCTATGTGTCTTTGGTTTTTAAACATATGCATTAGTGCCTAAACAACATGCAAGAAATCTGGTAAACAAGTAGTGAAATATATTTTTCTTGGGTATAGTTCTAAAAGCAAAGGCTATTGTTTCTAACATCCAAATACTAAATGCATTTTGGCTAGCTGTGATGTTGTTTTTTCGGAAGATTCCATTCATCCATTACTTTCATGTACTAAGGAGACATTAGTTAGCTCCAAAGATGTGTATGACACTTTGCTATCTCTTTCTATAGGTGGGCAATCAACTGCTCGTTTAAATGAGGCAATTTTGCAACCTTCATAGGTTCCACGTGATGACTTAGATCATTCCATTTCTGCTATAAATTTACATGATACACTTGTTGATAAGCGGGTTGATATAGCGGAGGCAAAAACTATGCCTAAATGGCTAATGTAGACTTTGTGAGATAGCAAATAAGATGCACCTTTGTCATATCATACTCTCTCAAGATATGGTAGTGCTTCTTTTACATCACATTAGTATGCAATGGCTACTTCTAGTCTCTATGATGCGAATGAGCGTGTTTCATTTGATGAACAAGAAAATTCAAAAAATTGGATGGTTGTAATGCCTTTATAATGTGATGCTATTATGAAGAATGGTACCTGTTCTTTGTGTGATTTTCCTCTAGGAAAAAGGGAATCAACACTAAATGGGTATCCAAGCTGAGGCATAAACTTGATGGAATAATTGATGGGTATAAAGCCAGGGTTGCTACAAAATCTTACGCTCAACAGAGAGGCATTCATTTTGATGAAACCTTTGCACCCACATGCGAAATGAATAGCTTTCATAGCATCTGTGCACTTGCAACTCATCATGGTTGGAATGTACATTAGTTGGAGATTAAAACTACATTTCTAAATGGTGATTTACATGAAGAAGTGTATGTCTTTCAACCCCGTGGTTTTGTGCAAAAAGGGCATGAAAACAAAGTGTGTAGGTTGAAGAAGGCATTATATGGTTTGAAGCAAGCATCACATGATTAGTGTTGGGAATTGAACTCACAACCTCCTGGTTAGGAGTGTGATGGGCTAACCACTTGCCCCAAAAGCCATGGTTGAGGATTACTTCCTAATCCTCTCTCTTAAGGCGTGGTTCAACCATCTCCTTCTAGGATTATGTGGCATTCCTCCCCCCTTAGATTGAGAATTGTCCTCAATGCTCACTTGCAGACCCTTCTAACTCTTGGACCCACTTTCCATGCATGAGCACTTCCGCCAACCTCAAAATCCAGCACATGGACCAAATTTGGACCTATCCCACCCTCCGTGGGTGCCCAAATGCCCATGCGCCTTCATCCAAGGCCAGTTTCACACTCCCCATGGATAAGCACTTTTTCCAAAATTTCTTTTGATAAATTGAACGTGGACCTTGTGCTCTTCAAAACGAGCCATAGCACGTCCAATTTGGAGTTTTCTAGCCCAAGATATGGCAACTCCAAGCGGGACATGCCAAATTAGTGGATTGTTGGAGGGGCTGGAAAAAGTGTGAAAATGTGATTTTTGGGGTGCCCAAAAGCATTCTTCCATCATGCAAATCCTAAAATTCTCTCCATACTCTCAGAGAGAGACATATGAATATGCTTTGGCCTATTTTTCAACTTTCCAAATCCTCGCTTCGTGCATGCTAATTTGTTCCCCAAAAGAGGCGTAAATCAAGATTTTTGCTTTTATGCAAAAAACTTAAATGGGAGCTTTTAGCAAGCTTCTAATCCATTCCAAATGTGGATTTTTCTTAGATTTTCTTATTCTCCATGGTAATACATACATCATACTCCATGTATGTATGCAATACTCCATGGGGAGCCTCTTTAATGGTCTTTTTTCTTACTCCCAAAAGTGGAGTTTGATAAGAATTAACATCTGAATTTTTTCCAGAAAGTGCGGGAAGGGGGTCTTTGAGGAACTAAAATTCCTCCTTAACTTATCATTTTGATGAATCTAATGATTCGCCTATGAAGTCCATACAACATACTCTCAGTATATATAATTTTTCCCATCCATCCATAGTTATTGCACCTCTTTTTCCCTCTTCCAAAATGGGAATTTCTTAAATTGAGGTGCTGAAATTTTTCCTCAAACTATGATGGAAGGGGGTTTTGTGGAGCTTCAAACTCCCATCAGCTGAGGTACCACTTGCCCCAAAAGCCATGGTTGAGGATTACTTCCTAATCCTCTCTCTTACGGCATGGTTCAACCATCTCCTACTAGGATTATGTGACATTCCTCCCCCCTTAGATTGAGCATTGTCCTCAATGCTCACTTGTGGACCCTTCTAACTCTTGGACCCTCTTTCCATGCATGAGCGCTTCCACCAACCTCAAACGCCAGCACATGGACCAAATTTGGACCTATCCCACCCTCCGTGGGTGCCCAAATGCCCATGCGCCTTCATCCAAGGCCCATACCAATGTTGGGAATTGAACTCACAACCTCTTGGTTAGGAGTGCGATGGGCTAACCACTTGCCCCAAAAGCCATGGTTGAGGATTACTTCCTAATCCTCTCTCTTAAGGCGTGGTTCAACCATCTCCTACTAGGATTATGTGACACTTAGTATGAAAAGATATATACCTACTTGATTGCACATGGTTTTGAGAACAATCCAACTAAGAGCACCTTATATGTTAAGCATGCAATTGATGTACTTATTATCATTGTTTGTGTATGTTGATAACATGCTTATCACTTGTCCTAATGAGAAGCACATCACTAAACTTTTAAGGCTGATTTTCATGCCTCTCTTAAGATGTCATATTTAGGGCATTTGCATCATTATTTGGGCACTCGATTTATGCAAGTTGATGGTGGAATATATTTGTGTCAAACAAAATATATCGAAACATTAATGTAGCATTTTGGCATTGGTGATTAAAAACTTTTTGTCACTCCTATGGAAACATGTTTATGATTGGCTCTTCATGATGCTAGAGATGCATTTGATGTATTCCTGTGTCAAGAAGTTGTTGGATGCTTGATTTACTTATGCATAAGTCAGAATAATATTCACTTTTTTGTCTCTCATATGAGAACATTTATGCACTACTCAAGTGTCAAGCTTTGGCAGATGGTTTAGCACATCTTTTGTTAATTGAGTGGTAATTGGCTAGTTTGATTTTTTTATCCCAAGGGCCATTACCATGCTTTTTTGGACTTAGACTAAGCTAATTGCTATGAAACTCATGTGTCCACAAGTGGTTTTGGCTTCATGTTTTGTAGCTCATGCATATCTTTGTGAAGCAAGAATCGGCCTACTATGGCCACTTCTAGTTGTGAGGGTGAGTATAGGTTACCTTTGAGAGTGACTATTGAGAGTGTATAGCTAAGACACTTTTTCGATAATTCGGGTGTTGATTAGTCTTTTGCCAACACTATCTTCACTAACAATTAGAGCACATTGGCAATTGCAAGAAACACTGTGTTCCATGTTTGCAAAAAGTAGATTGAGGTGCATTTTTACTGTGCTATAGAGAGGTTCTCTACTAGAGAGATCATTTTGGCAGATGTGCCCACACAAGATAACTTTGCATACCTTTTCACAAAGCCTTTGCCTAGAAAAAAGTTTCAAGTTTTCCACAAAGCTTTGGGCTTACTTCCTTTTGTGGATTGATCTTGTTCCACATAGCTTGGTACATCTTTATACATAAGAGCCAGATCCTTGTTCACTGCATCACTTCCAAGGGGGGTTTGTTGATATATTTTGGCAGGGATGTGTATGAACACACTTACCATTGGGTCAAGTTTTTCTCTCTTTAAGAGGTTTTTCCTGTAGCTTCTATATGCGAATATAACCCGAATGGGTCACTTATCTTTTCACATTCACTTGGTAATTCATTCATTGTTGTGTTTTGCTATAAGCTTCTTCTTCTTCTTCCTTGTGATGTTCATGTGATTTTGTAGATCCCAAACTCCAGCAATTTCATGAGTTAGGCCTCTTATCCTATGATATCCAAGGATGAATGTATCCTCTGGGAATGTAAAAAGATCCAAGTATTGGATCTTAGTTCATCCATGAGCTTTCCCATATACAAGAAGAAGTTCATGAATATGTTAGGAGAAGTGAATGAACATGTCCGTATAGAAGTTTTCTAGTTGAAGACAAATGCTATCATATGATGATACCTAAGAACGTTTCTCTAGAAAATTGTCTTGAAAAAGAGACCCCACCAATCAAAGAATTTTTCTGAAATTGTTTTCATTCAACTCTGACGAAGAGGATTGGTTAGAGAGTGTTAAGAAAAATCCTCTAGGTCATATTGAGAAAAAGCACAAGAAACCTTGTAAGCATAAAAGTGAGAGGTAATTACATGACTTTAAATTCCTTAAAGGATTTGAGTAAAAGTTACATGAAGCAATGGTTTGGAGTTTAAGTGACGGTTTGGGAAAATAGACTTTATATCAATATGCATGTAGAAAAGAACTTAGAAGATCATGAAGAAACCGACTTTTAGGATCTTCACTTAGAATTCAAATAGGACAAGTATGTTCTTACTATCTCTATAAAAAATACAACACAAATATTTTAAAAAAGAACTTAGAAAGATCCCTTCAACCAATGATAGTTAGACTAAGTCATTCTAAAACGAAAGCACCCTGATGATAGTGAAACTCAATGAGTCGATCTCTAAAATCAAATACTTCAAAATTTCATTCCTCTAAGGAGTCTCAAGAGATTGCTTAAAGGAAAGTAGAGATTAACTTATCAATAGTTCAAGAATTAGTATTTTTTTAGCAATGAGAAAATGACATCAATAGAAGTTCAGTTGTTCAAGAAACTGATGTTTGAAATTGTGCTAGTTTTCAGTAGTTTGATAATATTTTATCTTCACTTTCAAAATATTTTTGAGAATTAAATTTAAATCTCTTAAAGATGGTTAAAATTCTTCAAATTTTTAACTTGAACGGATCCATGAAGAGTAAAGCTCTGATTCCGACAAAGTTTCACTCAAATTAGTTTAAGTATTTGGAAACTTTACATAGATTTTAGGTTCTTCTTTGGTGCTTCTCGAGCCTTTGGACTCAAATCGCTTAGAGTATTTGACTCATTTACATAGAGGTAAGGTTTAACAAGTTGGAATATGTAATTGAATTTAATATCATAGATAGGTTTTCTTGTGAAGAACTTATTCAGTTTTAACAGATTCTTTCTAATTATAAGGTACAATATTTATCATTTATCTGAGTTTGCTTCAAGCAAGTGTCCATAGAAAAATACAATAGGCGAAGAAGTATTTCAGAGTTCTCGATAAGAGTTAAGTGAACTCTTGCATAGAAAAAAGTTAGGAAATACTAATAAATTTGACATTTGGAAAGAAGTTAAGACTTTATGAAAGTGTTTTCAATTGGAAATAGTCAATTTATGATTTTCATTAGCCTAGTTAAAGTAAAGGTTGGCTAGAGATGTAAAAAAAAAATATCTTATACATTCTACTCAGGACTCTAAAGCCTAGTTGGACATACTAGTCCTCCAATCGAGTAAAAGATCATTAAATTTCTATTAAAAGTGGACCACAGTAGACTCCATAGATATTTTGTTCATCATGATGTATATTCCATAGATTCAAGTGAAAAGTAAGAGTCAGCATACGTTTCTGGTTGGTTGAGATAGATAAACAAATAGATATCAATTGGTTAGCATTGTGTTTGCCCAAAATCTTCTTGTTGGATATAATTACACATTCATGGGCTCTCTAAAAAAGGTAATGTGTTGTTGCCTAATGCTGAAAGTGTTGATCCTCTAGCAATAGGTCTTCGGTACAAGTCTTACAAAGACTTGAAAGAGTACAGTATATTTCACTCAAACCTAAATCTAACCTTCTCAAAGACTCTAACTCCAATTGATTAGGACACATGGAACACATATAGTTATATGTAGTTACATGGGTGACACTTGGTGATACATGCTCACTGTGCCCCAACATTTGCTTGTATAGTATCAACCTACTTGTGTCTCCATACCTTTAGTTTGTGAAAAACTCATAAGACTAACCTCATATGGCCAATGCTAATTGAATTAAAGGGGATATCACTACTTGAGGTGTTGGAAATAAAGCTTCCAACTTAGGAGCATGGAATTTATTGTACATGAAATATATGGATCAATGATGGAAAATACCAAAGCTATGAGCTCCAAACAACAGTCAAATCCAACTTCCTTTTCCAATTTATCCCTTGCAATCACAACTACAAAGACCGCTCCTAGATTAGAAAATAGTTACCTTAGATCTAAGATTTAACTTCTCATGTCTGTATATATGAAATAACGTGTGTAATTCATGGGACATGGATCTATTCAAGTTTTCTCGTTGGTTGAGAGCATGATCAAGGAGGGGTCCCTTGTTGAGCTAGCCCCCTTCCTACTTCCAAGTAAGGTCGAGTAGGAATATGTCATGCACAATTAAGCCTATTTTTCTGCTCTCTAGCTTTGGATTGAGAGAAGACTTTCTCATAATTTGAGTACCGATTTCTTGTAGGTATTGATGTATTTAAGCTATGAAAGGTCCTTCATGCATAGAGAATAAGCAAGCCGCTCACGACATAATATTTCTTCCTCATCTAAAAGAAAATATGTGGCATTTAACCTTTTTCTTCCACAACGGATGCACACATGAGATGGAAACCATATCTTTTTGTGCACCATTACTTTCTATCTATGTGCATCAAGAATATCTAAGAGCATTGAAAAACTTTTCTTCCTTTCGAAATTGAGGAGACACCAGCATATGTATGATCTTATTATCTCTGAAGAAGATAACCATCTTTATTCTTTCACAAAAATAGGTACTCATGAAGATTTATAAGTTTGAGGGCAATAAAATGCATCCTAAGTAGGATCGTACATTTCAAAGTTTCATGACCACTTTCATATAGAGTTTTTACTTGATTCCATTGAATAGAACAAAGAAAATAAAAAATACAAGTACATGAACTTAAACACAAATTGTGAATGAAGTTGAATACTTGTTTATTAAGTTAACTTTGCACTTAGGGAACGATGCAATATCTTAGAAACTTGAAAGTTAGGAAAAACTTGACCTTTGTGCTCTTGAAACTCATGAAAATCATCTTTGTCATTGCACATGTGTGATGAAGCCCCACTGTCAGAAATCCATGCTTTGCTAGGAGTGGATGCGATAAGTTCCTTGTGTTCAATTGTGAGAAAGAGATCTTCACTTGTGCAGTGAGAGTGATGTTCAGTCTTTGGCGTAGACTTAGACTTATCCTTGTTCTTCTTCTTGAAGCAATACTTTTTAATGTTTCTAGGCTTGCCACGGAAATTGCAATTAAACTTCTTCTTGCCCTTTTCCTTATAATCTTGATTGCCTTTTTTACTTTTAGTCTTGTGGAAGGTAGCTTTGTCCTTCATATCTGTCTCTTGTGTTGCTTGGGTATTTTATCTAGGGTCATGGAGAAGCAACAGTCTTCTAACTTCTTCCCAAGTGAGTTCTTGACCTCACTTATAAACAGTGCATTACAAAATTCTCATAACACCTAGGAATCTTGTTGAGCAATCTTATGGCCATGTCTTCACTTGAAATCTTTCGTCCACAAAGTGCTAACTTGTATTGATAATCTTCAAATTGAGCTATCACCTTTGTGATGGTATCTTGACAATGAATAGTGAGATTGCGAAATTTGGCCCCTAAAGCATAAATTTTGGAAGGTGTTGTATCTTCATATAGATTTGCTAGAGTATCCCAAGCTTCTTTTGAATTCTTACATGCAATGATGTGACCCTTTGTCAATTCATCACATGCAAGGAGAAGTTGGCCTAATGACCTTTTGTCTTTGATGTTCCATATATTCCAAGACTCTACATCTTTTACCTTATCTGGTTTGGGTTCTGACCCATCTACAACTTCATGGAGAAGATTTGTGTACAAGTATGCACACATGAAATCTTTCCATATATTATAATTTTGGCCATCTAAGGATTGTTCCTTAGGCATGAAGATGGGCATGAAGGAAGGTAAATAACTTGCCATGGATGATGAACTTGCTTCTTTCTTTGACATTGTAGACTTCGGGTTCATCTTTGAACAATTGAACTTGGCAAGAATGAGTGACAAGTGTTGAAAAATACTTTCTAAAAAGATGGATGCAGAGAAGCATTGAAAAGCACCGTCACCTATGCCTTCAAGTGAGAAATGGCTGTTTGAAATTTTTTAATAGCATAGGTCAAAGGAAAGTTTTGTGCAGACAATATCACTTGAAAAAATTGTCGCAAACTTTGGAATAATGGAAGGCTTAGAGTAACCTTGGCACTACAATTGAAACCCTTTGGGGGGGTGGGGTGGCTTAGGATAGCCCTACACTCTTCACACTTTTAGAGAGAGGGGGGGCTTAGAGTAAGTGTGCAATGCACACCAAGTTAGCCTTAGAGTAGGCTTAGAAATTGGAGAGAGCTTGTGAGTGGGCTTAGACTAGCCTCAAACCCACAAGTGAACACACACAAGATCATTCTTCTTATATTCTGGAGTTACAAAGTTGGGCGCTTAGTGCCAAATTTCGTGCCAAGATGATACTTCAAATGCTTGGGAAAATACAAAATGAACCTTTTAGAAGTGCCAAATTGGGTGGAAAAGGGTCAAGTACCCTTTGCAAAGTATAACATTAAGGTCTTAAATAAAGTTCAAGTAGTGGAGAGAGATGTTTGAGAGTGAGTATTGTATGTGCTTGCAGAAAAAAAACTTTGGATACAATAGATAGTGAGAAGAAAATAGTCTTAGCTTTGAATTCAGTCCCTCATATGATTTGCATATGACTGATAAAGGCCCAAAAATTTAAAGCTAAGTTTAACTAGTCACGTTGACATCACTTGTGATGTCAATGTGCACCCTTTGTTGGTGAGGTAGGAAAAGATGTTTGATTGGACCAGCAAGTCTTGTTTGATAACAATTGCAGAAGTCCAAAAATGGAGATGACCTTGATGAGTGCACTCTACCTTGTTGTGTGAGGTTGCATAGTAAATTGACATCATGTATGATGTCGCTTGCACATTTAGCTACTTGTCAATGAACACAAAAATCTCTCTTGCTCTAGCAAAATTAGCAATCATCCGGATCTCTCTCTCTCTCTGTGTTAGCATTGTTCATCAATTTCCTCAATGGAAAAGGTGTAGATGTCGTCAGCTATCGACTTAAAGGGACCTACAGATCACTGAGTCATGGCTATGGTGCATGCAAGAGAAAAATGTTCTCTCTTTCTAGCACGTGATAAAGTTGCTCCTGCTCTATGCACCTGTGCACACTAGACGTGGATGCTTCTTCAAGCCTTAGATTTTGGAACTCCATAATGAAGAGGAGGACTACTCGCTTTTCTCTCTCTCTCTCTCTCACTTTCTCCTACTGCACACTCTTCATATTTCTCTCTTATCTCTATCAAAGAAGGTGCAAAGAGCAGAGTCCAAATGCATAGATAGGGTTGTAATGCAACTCTCTTCATTTCTCTGAGATGGTAGAAGTGTAACTGGGTTGTGTGTAGGTTGAGATCTACGAGCTCATGGAAGAGCATAGTTAAGATGCGTAGATAGGGTTGTAATGCACCTCTCTTCCTTTCTTTGAGATGGTGGAAGGTGTAGTTGGGTTGTGTGCAGACTGAGATCTGCAAGCTTGATGGTTGAAGGAGAGTGCAAACTCAGGATTTAGCAGGCCATCATATGACTTACTAGAACCTCGAAAAAAACTATGGATGCTCCTTGCTTATTTTGTGGTGTATGTCAAAGAGTGGTCAAGTGCTTGTACACTCTACTTCTCTGGTGGATTGTTCCTCTCTCTCTCTCTATAGATTGCACTATGCACATTAGTAGTCGAGAGAGAGAGAGGTCAGTGACCAAAAAAATCAGAACAGACCTCCACTTGGTCCCTTAGGAGGCAATTAATTGCTCTTGACTAAGCTTCTCCTTCATCGAGCATTTGGTTCTACCTTGTTGTATCTAGGTCATGAAATGTTGTAGACAACAATACCACATAACAAATTGAGAATGATGAATAAAAATTCAAACATGCATATGACTTGATGATATGTTCTAATAACATGCTTAAGCTACTATAGAAGCATGAAGAAGATTGTGTAACGATTGTATTTTGTAGATGTGAATATACATCAAGGGATGCCAATAGATAACCTTAATATTATTTAGAGATTAAGTACAAAGCAAGCACCTGAACTATCTAACACACATAGATGAACTCTGGATGGATCAAACAATGCCACCATAGTGTTTATGAACACTATATAACATGAGATCCATTATGAACTTACAAAAAAAAAGGATATGCTAAAGAGTGTTTATAAGAATTGCCAACAACTTGAGATGAACCATCAACTTCTTCAAAATGTCCACCAATATGAATGTGAAAGAGTGCTTAGAAGCACTATAAATGGTTGAAATGCACCATCAAATGAGAAAAACAAGGGTGGGAGGGTGGGAGGGTGGGAAAGAAGGGTGGAAGAAAATAAATGGAAAGGGGTGGGAGGGTGGGTAAGTGGGCATGATATCGATACCCAAAATGCTCTATGAGCATGAACTTGATGGATCAAAGTTCTGCTCTTTGAGAAAGAATCACCACCACCAAAACCACGACCACTGCCACCAAAATGACCACCAAAAGCACCAAGATCTTCACCTAGAGCTCTAATACCATGTAGAGAGTAAATGCACAGAAGCAAAATGAAAAGAAGAGTGTACTCACAAAAGAAAGAATATGAGATATTCAAAGTGAGTAGACCAAGAAATGAATAAACTCACATGGATTAGAAATGACTTTGCCAAGAGCATGGAGTAGGCTCCTCAAGCTTCTAACCAAGTATAAATGGGGGGAGAGGCCCTCCTTATGTAGATTTGGAGTGGGCCCTCCAAAAAACATCATATGTGGGATAATTCCCCTCAAAGGAGAATGGGTTCACTAGTAGAAGAAAATGTCAAGGTACCCAAATACAAAGGATATAATATAAAATGGAAATGGAATAGAAATAGAGTGACTCCAATATACAAAACGAGATGCACTCTCATATTCTCAACAAGATATCCCCTGAGCTTGGGACCTTGGCTATGGCTAGCCCTTGTCCCACACACACATGGAATGGTCTCCGTAGACCAATGTCTAACACCCTCTTACACTTCTAAAGATCCTTTCCTCAATGATCAATGAGGAAAAGTACTTGCAAACGAACGCATTTGATTCCCAAGTAGAATCTATAAGTAGTAATCTTCTCTCGGCTACTAGATACTCCTAGATGGCACAATTCCTCAATTGTTTCTGTCTGCAATCTAGTATCCTATCTCGAGCGTGATCTGTGCTATCACTTTCCTCCAAAGAATCAATACCCTCTATTAGATTATCCTCCATGGAAATATATTTTCTATGTTTCCTAACATGAAACATTTGATGGACTCTACAATCTATAGGCAGCTCTAATCTCTATACAACATCACTAAGCTTCTTAAATATCTTTCAAGGTCCACAAAAAATATCCCAGTCTGTCTGCCTCTTAGACACATATGCTCTCAACATGTCCTCTAGAATTTGGTTGATCCTCTCAATTTGACCATTTGTGTGTGGATGAACACCAATACTCATTTTCAATGACACTTTTAGTTTTTCAAGCAAAAACTTCCAAAAGTGTCCTTCAAATCTAACATTCCTATCCAAAACTATGGATGTTTGTAATCCATGCAATCTAAAGACATGCTGGATAAATAGCTCTGCTACTTGTGGAGCTTCTATGACCCCTTACATGGGTATGAAATGAACCATCTTGCTCAATCTATCTACCACTACTAGGATAGTATCGCACTTCCTTTTAGTCCATGGTAACCCCACTTTCAAGTGCATGGATACACTGTCCTAGTTGTGATCTAGAATTTGTAAAGGATGTAAAAGACCTAATTATTTAACCCTTTCTACCTTGTTGATCTGACACATAAAGCATTGTTGAACATATGTATGGACATCTCTAGCTAATCTAGGCCACCAAAATGTTCTTCTAACAAGCTTAATGGTCTTCTTAATAGAAGGATGCCCTATCCAAGGAACATCATGGTTATCATGCATGATTTTTCTTCTCAAATCTTGGGAATCTGGTATGTAAACCTTTCCTTTTTGTTTGACTATTCCATTCTCCATTGAGAAATTGAAACACAAGCTTGACTTGTTTTCTTTACTAGGGGATGTTAAGACTTCAATGCAATCTTATAGTACCCAAATTATAGGTTCGAGAATGGGGATTCACGAATACATAGTATTCATAAACATGCATTTCTGTTCCTTACAGTATGGTCCTAATAACTTTTACAAGAGCACTTTTTCACATTGGCACAATATGACAGAATAGTATTATGGTAATAGAAAGTAGAGTCTCGGATTACTCAGAACACATAGAACTAAATTACATCATCTTGATACAGATAATTCTCGGAATAGTATCTTACAAACTTCAACGACTTAGGTACTTTGTGTATCTTCGTTCTTCATACTTGTCACTTTCGAAATGCATACCTTACTGAACATCACCGAACGTCTTTGTAATTGATACACACCATTCGATAATTTCGGATACAATAAAAATCACCAAACCCACAGTTCAAGAAACTCTTTAGATCTCCATAAAATCCCCTTCTTCCTATTACATCAGAAATACATTTTACAATAGAAGTGGTCATCCACACTGGCTACTAACACTGGCATGCACAGTGGATCTAAACGCACTGATTACAAAGGAAAAAAATTTACAAGTCATCATCCTGATTCTGCATTTTGGGGAACATAATCCTCTCTATATCGCAACATAAATCATTCAACATCTCCCGAAGGTTTTCCTGTGCGAGTTGGATATCTACTTCAAAAAACTCTTTCGAGTCTAAAAGTTGCTGGCTAGAACTTCTACAACTAAAGGCCTCTAATTCCAGTATTGGCTTCTGAAATCCATCTAATAAATTATCAAAAGCTATAGTAACATCCGATAACTTAGTTATATAGTTTGCCATCAATTTCATTGCTTCCTAACTTTGTTTTATAGGGTAATTCCAAAACTATTGCATCTTTTCTCAACTTCTCCACCTCTGATTCTTTATCTGCCAGAACTGCATTTGCATCATTACAATGTTGCTTCCACTGATTGACTTGCTTCTCCAGCTCGAGAATCCCAGCAGCCTGTGTCGATACTGTATCTAAGTTTTCTTGAACAGTATGGAGTTTTTCTTCAAGTGTCGTGAATCCGAGTTCCTTATCGCCAGTCTTTCCTCCACTTCCGTAGTCAAAATACTTTGGAGTTTTATCTTGCCACTCTGTTCTTTTACTTTCACTTTTAACTTTTGCATTTCTTGCTCTGTCTTTTGTAATTTGGCCGCCAGCTCCTTATTGTTCTTCTTCAATTTGTGCTGCGCCTGACCCACTTCAGCTTGAAGTATGTCTATAATTTTTGAGTTTTCTTTAATGGTTACCCTCAATGTATTATTCTCTGTTACTACTTCATTTAATTCATCTATTAATTCTTCTTGAACTACATTGTCCCTAGCATCATTCTCTGTTCTAGCGGCTTCTACCTCAGTTCATAGTTGATTGAGCTCTTTAGTCAGAGTGGCTCTCTCTGTTAACCACTTGTCTTTTTCCACAATCATAGTATTATACTTGTTTTGAAATTCTTCTAACTTGACTGCACTCCACAAAATCCTCCTAGTCAAATCACCAAGTTACTCCGGTTGAACGATTTCATTGTTATATATCTAGGGATAGATGTTGTCACTGCATTGGACTGCGGGCAACTTTACCAAGCCTTCTTCATTCTTCCACCTGTCTGTAAGTCCGCAAGATGAAAATGTGTGTAAGACTGGAATTTTGTGGGATGATCCTCGCGAACGATCTCCTTGTTCTTTTTGTTGTTTTTTGCATCTTTCTTCCTCGGTAGCCCTTTTTTACCTTTCTTCCACTTCTCTTCTCCTATTTTCTTCTTCCTCCTACTGCCATCGCCTTTATTCTTCCAATTGTTCTATTACTACTTCTTCCTCTCTCCTCTTCCTCTCCTCTTCTTTCTTAGCCTTCCTCTTTGCTTCTTCCTTGGCCTTCCTCTCAGCTTCTTGTTGTTGATTTTCCTCCACCTATCGCCAAGGAGACTCCTCATCTCTCTCCATTTCCATCTGCTCATGAGAAGTGTCACCCATTGGTTTTCACTCTGCTGCTCTCTTCTTAAGGATCTACAGAAAGACTTTCACCGAGCATACTCTGTATTCTCGAGGTAAGTATGTCGGGGTCTCTGTAAAAAGCATAATGAACACTAATCCCACCTTGGAATCCAACACTACGTTTGCAACTCGATGAGATCATAAAAAAAGTTTGCGGACTTCCTTCTTCAATTTTCAAACAATGATTTCCGCCCAATTCACCTGTGTTTTAGCAGATTCTTTCACCAATGCATAGAGTTTTTGGGACACTCCATAATTTTTTGCTTGCAGGTTGGTGACCATTGTTGTCAGTAGTAAGCCTAACTTCAGAGGATTGTCATCAGAGACCTATGCAAATCAGTATTTGCCAAAACATGGCTTACCGAGTAATCTACAGATTTTTGCTGCTTCTATTGGCTCAATGTTGGTGGTAATACCATTATTAGTGATGCTAAATCTCTCTGCTATTAACACATATGAAAACTAGAAGACCTCCTTCCCTATTCTAATATCGATTTCCTATGCATTTATGTCATTACCATCGGTCTGCTGGGCTATCTCCATTGCAATCTATTTTGCATGCGGGTGAGTTCAAATGCTCCTCTAATCCAACATGCCGCACTACAATAAGCCTCTGTAGTCGAACCAATCCTTCTACTCTTGAGAAAGCTTTTCTAGGATGTAAAATAAATGACAATCAGAGAACAAGATGGCCGTTGCTGCACTCCTGCTTTGCTGCTTTACTGGTATAGAAATCTCACACACTCATTGTTGTAATCGTTCTATGTGCACACTCGCCAAATAAGCCAAAATCGGCAAAGTGCATACCCTTTTATGCCCTACCTGCTTGTGTAGAGAGTTGCGAGTTTGAGCCATGATTATCGAGCATGGAATCTCAACTCATGAATATGCACTTATCAGGGCTCACAAAATAAGGAACACTTATCAGATTTGAAACATTGTGGCCACCGCCGCTCGTTGATTGCATGTACGATTGCATGTGGGGAAGTTACATTGCGCATTATTACTGATATTCCACGATCCTGATATATTCAAACTGCATATTAGCCGTCGGAATTTTACTTATATATATATATGTGTGTGTGTATGTATATATATATATATATATATATTAGCCACCGAAAGTCTAATAGGGCCATAATTTGGACCCATGAATTACTGTCAATAGAACTTCTCCAATTAATGTGGCCAACCAAAAAGAACCTAGTCCACACATCTCATGAATCCGGAACAGACTAATCCACTGGAATTTTAATTTGCCCGTTTTTCTCTTCATTTTAGAGTGCAAATATAGCACCAAATCTCCAGGCCAAAAAATCTTTGCTCATAGGTTCCGGTCAGGCCACTTCTTCTACCTACTCTCTACTTCTTGTAATAGTAAAAAGTTGTGATATTGTTGTTCATCCAATTGTGGCAACTGATCCATTCTCTAAGCAAATGACTCATCCAGAACTAATCTCTTCCGCACCGCAATCCGAAGACTAGGTACCACAAATTCAAATGGGAGGATTACCTCCTATACGTAGAGCAATTTAAAAGGTGTACTGCCAATTGAAACTTTATAGGAAGTCTTGTATGTCCAGAGTACAGTGGGAAGAATAATTTCCCACTGATCCGTTGAATCCAACAACATCTTTTGTAGCATATGAAGTAAAACTTTGTTAGTACTTTCTGCGAAGCCGTTTGCTTGTGGATAATAGGGGGAGCTAAATTTATGCTTAATCTGATATTCCGAAGTAAGTTATGCAATTAACTGATTCAGAAAATGAGTTCCCCTATCTGAGACTAATTCCAAGGGTAGGCCATAGCGTGGAAAAATTTCATTCTGCAATTTCCTTGTGACTGTTCGTGTAGTAGCTTGCTTGGTTGCCCATGCTTTGGCCCATCACGTGAAATAATCTGTACATGTTAAAATATACAGGGCTTGCATGTGAGCTGCTGGTGGTTTGATCGGACCTATAAAGTCCAAACCCCATTTTTGGAAAGGTTCCAGTGGAAGAATTGGCTCCAATGGAAAATGCTGATTGTCGTGAGGTTCACCATTGCATTGGCATGGATCAAAATTCCACACCGCATGTTGAACATTTAAGTACACAGTAGAAGTGCCCACCAACCTCACCTACATGAGCTTCCAAAATGACTACCTGCACCTTGTGTGGAGCCACGCAGCACAACCAAATTCTAGTCGAATCCTTATGGTATAGCTATCCCATAATAATTGTAAACCTTCGACTATAGAGTCCAAGTTTCTTCCATGTTGTTGACCGTAAATAAGATGGAGCAATACCATTTTCTAGAAAACTTAACATTTCTTCGTACCAAGTAGGGTAGGTCTGAGGAGGATTCTCAACTTCGGCCATCGAAAAGACTTATGCATCCAGAAGAGTGTCATCAATACCTTTGGGGAGTTCTCCATGATCAATGTGCAACGAGAAATCTGCTATAGCATGACTAGCACCTGGGCGATGAACAATATCATATTCTAATTCTTGTAACAAAAGGACCCACCTGGCAAGATGGCCCACCAAGTTTTGTTGTTTCACCAAATACAGTAGAGTATTGTTATCCATATGGAAAGTGAACGCTCGACCCTGTTGCGAACATTTGTTTTATGTAGGGTACAAGTTTCAAATTATGTAAATACCTTTGGGAAGTCTTCAAATACTTCAAGAAGGCTCATATTATTCATAAAATGTAGCAAAAATACCACGTGAGTTCTATAACATGGTGAGTCAAATTAGTGAGTCACAAGGGAGCTTCAGTGGTGTCCTAGTGGAAGGTCGATGTGGCTAGTTCTCAAAGTCCATCAATACTTTGCTTATTTGAGCACATGAGTCATGTAATACCTCCATCCAAGTGTCTACCACGAATTTAGATGTATTAGGAAGGTTTTAGATTAGTTTCCCATGCTATAAAAAGAGGAGAAAAGTCGTGATCTTGTGGGATGTCCAAGAGAGTCATATGTGTATCTCTACACTGCTGTAGTTTTGTATGCAGAGATTGCAGAGCTTGTATCTCCCTCATTATATATCCAGATTACATGTTTGATAGCTCATTAGAAAACTCTTACTGTCTACTTCCTTCCTGTAAATTTTCATAATCATTGGATTTGTGAGCTGAGAGCAATACTCTCTGCAAGTAGTGTGTGTTCTCTGTTTTTTATCCCTGCTGAAGGTCTCCATTAAACCTCAAACTTGCAGAGGTCATATCGCCTTGTGTATGTATCCAAATCATGTGTTCTTTGGCTTGTTAGAAAGCTCTTTAAGTCTAATTGTATTCTGGAAAGTTTCAAAGTCATTGGAGTTGTGACTTAAGAGCAGTAGTCTCTGCAAGTGATGTGTGTCCTTAGGTTCATCTCTGTTTCAAGGTCTCCATTAAAGCTGCATATTGCAGAGGTCATAGCTCATTGTGTATTTATCCATTTGAGGTGTTCTATATCTTGTTGGAAAGCTCTTAGAGTCTAGTTTATGTGTGTGAAACAGTTTTGGAAAATTCCAAGTGAGTAAAGAGCAATTTTCTCTGCAAGAAAATTGGTCTGTGCATACAAGTTTGTGAAAAAGTCAACTAGGTCCTGTTGGGTTTCACCTACTTCTAGCTGTACTTTGGAGATCAATAAACTCCAACATTGGTATCAGAGCAAGTACTTGGGGGCTTGGAGAAGGTTATCATACCTTGATGAAGAATTTGAAGCTATCAAAGAAGCAGTTCATTATCAACACTACACAAAGGTAGAAGAAGATTGCAAGGAGGCATCTCAAGCAACATACAAGCAAAGAAAGGTGCACATACCTCATTTACAAGGTAAATATTATATTTATTCTCATCACACACATTGGAAAGGAGGCTTAAAGGAGGAAGCTTAGCATTTGTATTATGGGAGACCAACATGCACAAATAGAGAAGCTTGATAAGACCAATTATCAAGCATGGAAGTTTAGAATCACAGCATACTTGCAAGGTAGAGGCTTGTATGGTTTGATTGACGGCACAGATATCGAACCCACATTACCAGAGGACCCAAATCAACAACAGTTGAGGGAGTTTAGACTTTGGAATGAGAGAGACAAAAGGGTTATATTCATTTTATCACAAAATATTCAAGATTCAATGGTAGGACACATACAAGATCTAGACACAAGTAGAGATGTTTGGCTTGCATTGGAAAGGTTGTATGCTATAGGTACAAGAGCAAGGAAGATTCAACTCAAAAATGAGTTGAATAACATAAAGAAAGATACAAGGACATCGGTCAATGATTACATATTGAAAGTTAAAGAGATTGCAGATCAACTAGGATCAATTCAAGCTCATGTGGAGGACGACGACTTGGTTGCACATACTCTCAATGGACTCAAAGATGATGAGAGATGGAAACCCTTCATTACTTCAGTTTATGTCAGAGGAGAATTACCAGATTTTGATCAACTTATTGCCCTCATGGTCACGGAGGAGATGAATCTAAATGGTTCTACTTCAAATCAAAAAGGATCTCAAGGACAAGCTCTTTATGTAGGATCATCAAGAGGTGGAAACAGAGGTGGAAGAGGTTCAAATAGAGGTCGAGGAAGAAGGAGCGATGATCAAAGGACTTCAAGTGGCTTCTTCAACACAAGAGGAAGAGGAAGATCAAGCGCTAGAGGTACGAGAGGCTACTACAACTACAACCAAAGACAAAGGAGTGAAGATAATAAGAACAATTGCTATATATGTGGAAGGTATGGACACTATGCCAAAGATTGTTATCAAAATGAAAATAATCAAGGTGGTAATCGAACAGGAGGCTATTCAAGAAGAGGTAAACAACAAGGAAATTATGCAGTTGAAGGTAAAAGTGATGATTATGATTCTCTTCTTATGATGAATGTAGAAACTAAGATGAATTGCAGTAGCGATGTATGGTATGTAGATAGTGGTTGTTCTAGTCACATGTCTCATGATGCTTCATGGTTTTCTAATATGCATAATCCGTCATGTAAAGGTCATGTTGAAACAGGAGATGATACAACACATAAGATTATGCAGGTTGGAGATGTTGTTATGCATGATAAGAGCAAGACAAATTGCTTGAAGGATGTACTTTATGTGCCAACGATCACTAAGAATTTGATGTCGGTTGGTCAAATGGTAGAAAAAGGTCTACAAGTGAGATTTAATCATGCAGGTTGCTTCATTGAGGATCCAAAGCAAAGGAGGTTAATTGCTAGAGGTAAAAAACAAGGTAGATTGTTTACATTCAAGGTAAACCCAAATCATACAAACTACTTCTCTTATGGTATGCATCAAATAGCAGAGCTTGATCTATGGCACAAAAGGATTGGACACATGAATGTACACAGGTTAAAGGAGCTATCAAAGAAGAGGATTGTTGAAGGATTACCTGATCTTACTAAGCAACATATGGTGCATCTTTTTGAAGCATGTCAAATGGGTAAGCAGAGTAGACAACCTTTCAAGCATTCAAGCTATGTAAGTGATGGTTTGCTAGATCTCATACACACAGATGTGTGGGGACCTACTAAAGAGGCATCCTTGGTTGGTAATAAGTACTATGTATCATTCATTGATGATCATAGTAGAATGACATTTGTGTATTTCATTAAACATAAGAGTGAGGTTTTTGATTGTTTCAAGAAGTTCAAATCATATGTCGAAAAGCAAACAGGAAGGTATGTTAAGAAGCTAAGATCTGATGGAGGGGGAGAGTATTTCTCTCAAGCTTTTACTGATTTTTTGTATGATGAAGGTATCAAAAGAGAAGTTACATGCAGGTATACTCCACAACAAAATGGAGTCGCAGAAAGAAGAAACAGAATCATAGCAGAAGCATCTAGAAGCATGCTTAATGATATGTGTTTTCCTAATTATTTTTGGGCTGAAGCTGTTAGCACAAGTGTTTACATTATGAATAGAGTTCCGACTGCTGGAGTTCATCATTTGACACCATATGAGGTATGGCATGGAAGGAAACCAAGTGTAAGTCATTTGAAAGTATTTGGCTGTGTATGTTATGTACATGTACCTAGTGAGGTGAGATCTAAACTTGATGCAAAATCAGAAAAATGTATATTTATTGGTTATGCAGATACTCAAAGAGGATATAGATGCTATAATCCTCATACCAATAAGGTTATTGTGTCAAGAGATGTAAACTTTGATGAATTACTTTCATGGTATGCAGATAAGAATTGTTTGCAGGTCATGGATGAAAATGAAGAAGGTGTGGTTGAAGGAGATGAATGCATAGTTCAGCCATCAGGAAGTTTAAATGATGAAAGGAGTGGTTTAGATGAAGAAAGAGGATCACCTTTCAATGGAAGATTAAGGCAAGATTCACCTCCAAGTGTTAAAAGTAAAGGTAAACTCAAACTTGTTGAAGTTAATGATGAAGGAGAGGAAATTAGTGATGTATGTGAGTATGGAGAATCATCAAAGGTTCCTAATAAGAAAGGAAGAGCATCTACATTGGAGGTAAGAAGAACTTCAAGAGTAAGTAAGCAACCTCAAAGGTATACTTATGAATCTTTCATGAATACTCATTATGCTTTTATGAAAAAAGTTGAGCAGGAAAATGAACCCACATGTTATGATGAGGCCAAAGGAGATGAAAAGTGGGAGAAAGCAATGAGAGAAGAAATGGAAGCACTACAGGATAACAAGACTTGGAATTTAGTTCCAAGTACACCAAAACAAAAGGTAATTGGTTGCAAGTGGGTTTTTAAGATTAAAAGAAATAGTGATGGTAGTGTGTCTAGATATAAGGCTAGACTTGTAGCAAAAGGATATAATCAAACTCAAGGTGTGGACTATGAGGAAACATTTAGTCCAGTAGCAAATATGGCAACGGTGAGAACTTTGTGGCTTTAGCTGCAAGTAAAAGGTGGAATATATATCAACTCGATATAAAGAATGCCTTTCTTAATGGTGAGTTAAATGAAGAAGTGTATATGTCACAACCAGATGGTTATGTGGATGCAAAATGTCCTAATCATGTATGCAGGTTAAAGAAGGCATTGTATGGTCTTAAGCAGGCACCAAGGGCATGGAATGCAAGGTTGGTAAAGTATCTTATGCTGCAAGGATACACAGCGAGTCATGCTGATCCTTCACTTTATGTAAAACATGTAGATGGCATGTGTGTCTATGTATGCATTTATGTGGATGACTTGTTGATTACAGGGAATGATGCAAAAGCAATTGATGAGATAAAAGGTAATTTGGGAAAGGAATTTAAAATTTCAGATCTTGGTTTGCTCAGATACTTTCTTGGGATTGAAATTGTGTATAGCGATGAAGGTATGTGGTTGATACAAAGAAAGTATATATGTGATATGCTGAAAAGGTTTGGTATGCAGGAATGTAAATTTGTTTCTACTCCAATGGAATGTAATGTAAAGCTAAGCGCAAAGGAAGGTGATGAGTTGCATGATATGAATGTATATAGATCCATGGTAGGATCTTTGATTTATGCAACAAAAACTAGACCTGATATATGTTATGCAGTGGGAGTATTGTCACAGTTTATGCATGAACCTAGAGTACCTCATATGCATGCAGCGAAAAGAGTGCTTAGGTATTTGAAAGGTACCATGAACGAAGGATTATTTTATAGTCATGATGCTGATCTAACTCTTAAAGTCTTTAGTGATGTAGATTGGGCTGGAAGCAAAGATGACAGAAGATCCACAAGTGGATATGTGGTAATAGCAGGAAACAAGACATTAACATGGAGTTCAAAGAAACAGCCTACAGTTGCTTTATCTTCTACAGAGGCTGAGTATAGAGGTTTAGCATTGGCTACTACTGAGGTTATGTGGTTTAAAAAGTTGTTTCATGACTTGAATGTGCAGGTTGATGTACCACTGATATATGGGGATAACTTGAGCAGCATTCATATGACCTCAAATCCTATTTTTCATGCTAGAACAAAGCATATAGAGGTTCACTATCATTATGTTCGAGAGAAGGCCATGAAAAATGAACTGCAGGTTTCTTTTGTTGGAACAAAGGATCAAGTTGCAGATATCTTCACCAAATCCTTGGATGGACCAAAGCTTCAAAGATTCAACTATATTCTTGGCATGAAGGAAATACCCTTTGAAACTTGAGGGGGAGAATGTTGCGAACATTTGTTTTATGTAGGGTACAAGTTTCAAATTATGTAAATACCTTTGGGAAGTCTTCAAATACTTCAAGAAGGCTCATATTATTCATAAAATGTAGCAAAAATACCACGTGAGTTCTATAACATGGTGAGTCAAATTAGTGAGTCACAAGGGAGCTTCAGTGGTGTCCTAGTGGAAGATCGATGTGGCTAGATCTCAAAGTCCATCAATACTTTGCTTATTTGAGCACTTGAGTCATGTAATACCTCCATCCAAGTGTCTACCACGAATTTAGATGTATTAGGAAGGTTTTAGATTAGTTTCCCATGCTATAAAAAGAGGAGAAAAGTCGTGATCTTGTGGGATGTCCAAGAGAGTCATATGTGTATCTCTACACTGCTGTAGTTTTGTATGCAGAGATTGCAGAGCTTGTATCTCCCTCATTATATATCCAAATTACATGTTTGATAGCTCATTAGAAAACTCTTACTGTCTAATTCCTTCCTGTAAATTTTCATAATCATTGGATTTGTGAGCTGAGAGCAATACTCTCTGCAAGTAGTGTGTGTTCTCTGTTTTTTATCCCTGCTGAAGGTCTCCATTAAACCTCAAACTTGCAGAGGTCATATCTCCTTGTGTATGTATCCAAATCATGTGTTCTTTGGCTTGTTAGAAAGCTCTTTAAGTCTAATTGTATTCTGGAAAGTTTCAAAGTCACTGGAGTTGTGAGTTAAGAGCAGTAGTCTCTGCAAGTGATGTGTGTCCTCAGGTTCATCTCTGTTTCAAGGTCTCCATTAAAGCTCCATATTGCAGAGGTCATAGCTCATTGTGTATTTATCCATTTGAGGTGTTCTATATCTTGTTGGAAAGCTCTTAGAGTCTAGTTTATGTGTGTGAAACAGTTTTGGAAAATTCCAAGTGAGTAAAGAGCAATTTGCTCTGCAAGAAAATTGGTCTGTGCATACAAGTTTGTGAAAAAGTCAACTAGGTCCTGTTGGGTTTCACCTACTTCTAGCTGTACTTTGGAGATCAATAAACTCCAACAAACCCAACAAATAATGGTGATACTTATTTATTGAATAAATGAAACCTAAGCATTTTTGTTGTGTAGTCGAATAATTTTGATCTGCAATTGTTAATCTCCAGCTAGCATAGTAAATAGGGTAGAAGCAACTACGATCTTCCTTCTACATCAGGACACTTCCAATAGCTTTATCTGAAGCATCCATGTAGACATGGAACAGCTGCTTTGAGTCTGGAGCTTTTAACATCGGTGCGGTAACTAACATCTTCTGTAATCACTCAAAGTCAGTTTGGGATTTGTTTGTCCACACAAGTTGGTCGGACATTTGCGAGTCTGTTCAATGGAATGGCAATATGTGATAGCCCTCGTAAATGTCAGCCATGCCACCGAAGCTGCCCCAGAAATCATAAAACCTCCTTCGGATTCCGAGGTTCTGGGGTCTCCAAGATAACTTTAACTTTATCTCGGTCCAGTGCAATACCTTTTTCAAAAATAACGTGGCCCAACAACTTGTCACATTTGACTGCAAATGTATATTTATTTGGATTCAAACAAAGGCGTACCTTTCTACAAGAATCAAAGTAGGCATGTAAATGTTCCAGGTGTGCAACCATTGTGCCAGAAACTGAGAAGTCTTCTAGAAGAATGCGCATAAATGATGAAAGGTATGGAGCAAATATTTGCTCCATGCACCACTGGATAGTGCTTGGTGCATTTCGTAACCCAAACCACATGACTATACAGGCAAAGACTCCCCAGTTTGTGATAAATGTTGTTTTTGTATGTCTACTTCGACCATTTGAACTTGGTTATATCCACGGAATCCATCAAGAAACGAATACATTTCCCTACCTGCAACCTCATCAAGCATACTGTCCAAGAATGGTAAGGGAAAAGGATCCAGTATAGTAGACACATTCAATTTTCTATAATCAACACAGATCCGTAATTGCTTGTTTTCCTTCGAAACAATAACAATAGGTGAGACCCATTCCGAATTCTCAATAGGTACAATGTATCCCACTTTTATCAATCGATCAAGCTCATGTTTGAACTGCTCTGCAAAGTTGGGGTTCATTCTATACCTCTGCTACATAACTGGGTAGCATCTAGCTTAAGCAAATATGATGATGATAAAGCTTCGAATCAAGGCCTTTCATGTCCGCATATGTCCAAGCAAAGAAATCTTTGTATTGTTGCAATAAAGCTATTACTGTCATCCAGAATTCCGTAGCGAGCTTTGAATAGATTTGAACTAGCTTTGGTTCTTCCATAGTACTAAGTTTTACAACTTCCAATGAATCTTCTTCCACCCAAATCTTCCCACTTTCCATGGGATCTTGTATCACGGGGTCCACATTATCTTCACCCTTTGGTTCTAAGGGTTCTATACAGACTGCAGCTGCCATACTGTCCCAGCTTGGGCTGATGATTGAATTCACATCAATCACACTAAAAGAGAGCAAATCTCTATTTGCTTCTAAAAATTGTTTCTCTTCGTCATCCTCGAGCCCGTCCAACATCTGCAGAGGCTCTACCAATATTGGTTTATGCTCGGGAAGGCAATGTTGCTCTTCCTCTAATGGAACGAAAAATTTTGCATGCTCTCTTCTAAATGTGATTGTCTTTTCATCCCAGCTCTATCGGACTTTAGCATTTCATAACCAAGGATGACCCAACAACAAGTTATAATCCAAATTCTGCCCCTTTCGTTCCAGCACAACAAATGTAATGTTGAATAAGACCTGAGAAATATAGATACGGATATTCTTAACCAGCCCCACTGGTTGCACCTGTGATTGATCTGCCATCCAAACAAAGAAGGGAGCTGGGTCTATTCTGTTCCAGCCCATTTTCTTACATGTGGTGGTAGATGTGATGTTGATGCTAGATCCACCATCAATCAAAACCTTTGGAATGGCTTTATTTTTATATCTCACTGTGATTGTAGGAACTGGATAATCTACTATCCTGTTAGGCACATCCCTCACCATTGAGACCGCGGGTTTCAAACTCAGAGAAGGTGAATATTTTTCCAGTAGTTGTCATAATAACTGCTTCCGAGAAGCTCAAACTAGCTCCAGTAAGGCTCCCAATGGCAGTTTGATATGTGAATCCTGTAAGAACTCACAATACTCACCATCCACTACTGTTGCGAGGTCTGTATTCCCTTGTTTTTGTTCCATCCAGATTTTCTAGTAGTCTCCTAATCCGTAAGCACAACCTGCAATACTTTGGATACACGTGAATCTGTTGATGATCCGTCATTCTCCTTTGTCTCGTGAATAATTTCATCAGTTTTCTTACCAACTGTGCTATGTCGCTCCTTTCTAGAAGATTCCATTAGAACTAATGGAGGCTCTACATAGTGTTGTGGATACTCCGTAGCCCACTCTACTGCTTTCTTAAGTGCTTGCTTCTGCTCTACGGGTGCTAGATAATATGTCCATTCTGATACTCTTTTCGGGACCTGGTAACCACTAGTGCTGAAGGCACTAAATACTCAAAGGTCACGACATTGGCCATGGGTGCCTTAAGCTTAGCTTCTTGTTTCTGTTGATCGTATTCTTTGGCCTCCTCACATTCCCATCGTCTGTAGCCATATTGCAAAAAGAACTGACATTGAATTGGTCGATTACCCAAAGTACCTGGTCCAAGTTGTTGAAACCTCCGACCTCTGCCAAACTCTTGCCTATTTTGCCGAAATCCATGCCGCTATTCCGTAAATTATTGTGAGCTAGGATACTAGGATGGTCTTGAAATTCTAACATCTTCACTATCTTGCCATTGTGCGAAAGAGGCTTGGGGCTTATATCTAGTTGCATTCCCTTTCCACGAAGGGATATCCACTTGTGTAGTAGCGACTAGTGTGTTTCTCGCATTAAAGGGGCATTCCTCTAAGCTATGATTAGTCTTGTTACAAATTGGACAAAATACCTGGTTTAGTGCACAGACGGCTATAATATGGCTTGCATTCCTACACTATAAACAATGCAACTGCTTCTCTGGAGTTGTACTTTTCTTGAACACTAAATTAGTCTTCTCTGAGCCCAAGTTGGCAAATTGCATTTTTTGATCCATCCTTGTAGCTAAGTCAATGATCTGATCAAGTGTGCGAGATTGATCCAACATGATTTACTTTGATAGGTGGTTGAATTCTATCGATAAAAAATTCTGTTAACATTTCTTCGGAAGGTCATTTGTCTATCACGAACTATTGCATCGTGGATCTGAAATCTGACATATATTGTTCTACCATTCCTTTTTGCATCATATACTGGAGTAACAAATATAGCTCCGAAATGCTCTTGGTGGTCCAAAATCGCTCTAAGAAGACCCCCTTCAACTCATTATAGGTCGGAAAATAATCTGAAGGGTACTCGATAAGCCATTTCACTGCAGCACTTGCCAGTGTGGCTTGGAATACCTAGAACTTATGCCTATCATCACGTAAGTTATGATGATTATATATATATTGATTTTTTGAATGTACATACATGCACATCCAGGTCATTGTCCACTCACCCATGAAAATGAGTGTAATTTAGCCCTAGCAATTGGTCTTTGTGCCCCATCAGGTTTCCAAATGTCTGTAAGGTACTGAATCGAGTCGAAGGCACTAGGGCTAACTACAACTCTGGCGGGGGTTTGCTATCACCAGAAGACATGTATTCCCCCACTCGATTGGAATAGAGGGTGCCCATTTATAGGATGATAGATTTTAAGCCATAACTAGAGAATATTTGAAGCACATAAAGACTTCAGACTCTGTTTTCAATGGATAAGCCCATGCATTTCTCTAAAAATCATCAATAAAAGTTAAAAAGTAAAGGTAGTTCCCAAAAGAAGGTGTCTCCATTGGACCATAGACATCGCTATGAGCAAGCTACACTTTATGAGGAGCTCAAACTAAACCATCTTTAGAGAAGCAAGAACAATATAATTTTCCCAAAATACAGCCTCCACAGACATGTTTACAAGGTGCCTCAAGTTTTAGAAAAAGAGGACACCATTTCATATTTCTGCATGCATAGAAAACTAGCATATTTTAGCTGACCAAAGTGTGCATTGTCTTCCATCTTGGACTATGCAACATTAACAAACTTTTTCTTACTAATAAATGAGATCCATTTACCATTTCCCTTCCAGCCAGCTAAGAAAGCTTGATCTATAACATGCATAATGGACTTGTTCTACCTAGATTGATCTTCTTGCAACAAAACAAAGACTAACACCTCAAATGTTAAGGCATTTGGATTGCCTTGCATAATTAATCAAAGAGAAGAAGCAAAACTTGGATATGAATTCAGAGTACCATTGAGAACAATCTACACAAGTGAACTATCTTTGAAATAATTTATCAATAGAAATCAATTTCTCCTTCAAATCTTTGATCTTTGTCAGAAACATTTCCATGGAACCACCTTCATTCATGTGCTCACTCACCAACAATTTTTGGAGGTAGCAAAATGAGCCTCATTTCTTGCCTAGTATACAATTGTAACTATATCCCAAGCATCCTTTGTTGTCTTGCAAGAGAGAATGTGAGGGATAATGGCACACGTGATAGACAAGGCTTTCAATGCATGTTCAAGTGAATGTACAAAGATAAGTGACTTGTTAGGGTTATAGGCAAATATACAAGCCAAGGAAAAAACCTCCTAAAGAGGGAAAAAAGTACCTATGTAGTCATAAGTTTATTCACACACATCAATACCAAAATATATCAACATAAATAACATTTTTTTTTGGGTTTAAGTTCCTTTAATTAAGAACTATTGCAATTCCCAAAGATAATGTTTTTAGGTTTCATCTTGAGATGTAAATCTATTTAATGAAACCACTAAATGCCTATGAAAATCCTCTAGGAGAATGTGTTTTCAAAGTTTCATGGACCTTAGATGTTGCATCATTCCCCTAAGTGCAAAGTAAACTTAATACACACTTATTGAACTTCATGCTCAATGAGTTTGAGTTTAAGTTCAAATATGTGTAACTGACTTCCATCATTTTCTTGAATGCAATCAAGTGAGAACTCTCATGATCCATCCTACTTTGAATGCATGAGAAGTTACACAAGGACAAGTAAATTATCTTTGTTTTTTTTTGGGATTTCTTCAAGAGGTTCTCAAATGAATTTCTCCAAGTATCGCTAATACTTTGAGTAACCATCAAATATTCTAGATTCTTGTGTATATGAATTCTTGAACATTGATATGGCAAGAAAATATAACGCTTTCAACGAAACATCCTAGTTTTTCCTTTATTTTTGATTACTTTTTACTATATAGGACATTAAGTATTTGATATCAGAGTATCACCTTGGGAAGGAATTTCTAGATATTGTGAAGCTTCAACTAGCATTAATTTTTAGATATCTAGTTTCACGTCTTTCGTAATGTTAAGGTTTAACTTAAAAATAAACTAACTACTAGAAAGATACATTCACTTAAATATTTTCATATCCTTAGCAAGAAAACTGAATTTTATTCATTCAAATGCATGTGTTTGCATGAAGTTTCATGATCTTTGATTCCTTGAATAATTCAAGGATTCCCCTTCTCTAACAATTCTTGAAATAGATGCACTCCAAGCACTTCTTTCCCTTTGTGCCAAAACATGTTGTATATGCCTTTTTGTTATGGATCGACATACTAATGCACATCCTTTGTGTGTCTATAACGTGTTTCTAACGGAAAAGAAGCTTGATATCTGCATAAAGGAAATCTTTATACTTTGACTTGTGCATTGAAATCATTCTTTTGCAAAGATAATCAACGTAGATTCTTTCTTTTTTAGTGCATGAAGCAAAATTATTTTATTGTGGATGCAGCAAGTTCTTACAATGCTTGCCTTCCTTTCAATGCATATATATTTTCATACTAAAATCTTGAATTTTAGCCTTTCATGAACTTCTACAATATCAAAATCTAAGTCTTTTCCTATTGTCAAATTGTGATTCAATGAAATGACCATGAAATCTAGTGCAAACAAATATTATAATCAAGCATAACTTGGAGAATATTTAGCTTAATCATCAACCAAATCCTTCCTTTGACCATGGGGAAGCACAAAACGTTTTTCATAGCTTCCTTTTGTTGGTACATTTTGCAAGCCTAGATGCTTGACCAAATGATAAGGACTTCTCACATATTCATTTGGATCACTTATGAAGTGCATATGAACACCTCTTGTAAAAGTCATGGACTAAACCTCATTGGATAAAAGTAAATGGAAATGCGTTGAAGGAATCTTGTGATATTAGGAGCCAAAAACTAGGACTATTAGGTGGTTGAAATCAAATCAATCAATACATAAAGTGTATGAACATTTTTATGTGAGGGAAATTCAACTTTCAAATCCTCTCTATGTGTATAAATAGAAGTGACTTTGAGTCTTGGATATGATAGAGAAGAGAGAGCCATTGAGCCTCACGATTGAGCATACATTGAGCTCACATATGTATGAGTAAGTCCAATACATCTTCTTTGTATCATACATTCATTAACACATACAATTTGGTTCATTAGTTTGTGGTTATCTCTTTCTATTGTTCTCTGAGCACACACAAATTTTGGAAAGAAAGAATGATCCTCTTCTACTGCTTTTATTGAGTAAAGAGAATATACAATATTGCCCAATACAACAATACAACTAGTACAATATATAAAGAGCAGTACATAAAGAAACCCCTAATGTCCTGAAATATGTAAGTTGGTTAAAAAAAAATGTGCCATCACTCTCTATAAATAAAATCTTGTAAAGCTCATTGAAAGCATCCGTGTTATATATCAGCATAACCACTATATATGTCAAAGAAGTGAAACTTTATATGTGTCATCCATGATCATAACATGTTGAGCTTGACATCTAAAAAAACCTAACCACTAGGAAAATCTTATTACTTGAATATTACTCTAGAAGATAATAATTTTAGCTTGAAGTTAACCTTTCTGTAGCTCATTTATAACATAGTTCATGGTGGAGTAAAGAATGGTTTCCAAAAGGATTAGAGATTTTCAAATTCCAAATTTTGTAGGCTAACCATGTTTTAATAGTGTTTAAGAACCAAGTTATGGCCTTTAAGATCTTGCACCTAGGCACGTGGAAAGCGCACCCAACAAATGTGCCAATTCAGATGGTTGCTAGAGTTTTCCCCAAATTACCTTAGCTTCTTCATAGTATATTCTGGCATCAGATTGATTCCTAACCATCTACTATAAATCCTTTTAGAATTTGACCATTAATGTTCACTGTAACTCTCGGGCTCTTGTAGTCTGTCAGGGATGCATTTCTTGTAAATTTATTTGTACCTCTAACAATAGCCTTAGCCACCAAAGTCGATGTGGATGTTTCATCTATTATCTGTAAGAATTAAGATCTGAACCTTTCATTCATCTTTATTATGTCCAGAATACTGACCTCTATTTTAATCGACCTTAGTTGCTCCAAAGCTCCTGATTCCTTGGTTGCATAGTGTGTATTTGCTGCATCAAGCTCCTTGTGTGCTCTACTGAATGCATCTTCAATAATATTGTTGCTACTTGTATTAAACTTCTTTTGTGTATGCTCACTGGGTGTAGTCTGGACCTCCTTGGCCTTCTTTTCTTTCATGAATCAAGCCGTATTGGAGTCTTGATCGGCTTTGAATTGACCCTTCCCTTTGCTTCTAGTCTGCACAACCAGGGAATCAATCTCTTCTAGTTGCACAACCCTAGCAAAGGGAGATGGCTTGTATGTTTCTTCTATAATATCATCCTTATTTACAACTAGCATTTGATTGTGGGGACTTGTTGTTGATGGCCTATTTTTTGGGTAGCAATTAGTGAAGTGATCTCTAGCCTCTGGGCAATTCCCGCAGGGTGGGGCATTTTTTGGCAAGGAACATTTGCTCTGATAGTGCCCACATTCTCCACATCTAAAACAGATAATTGGCCTTCTAGGCCCATTCCCAACGTTGGCTTGGGATTATAGTTGTTACCTTGATTAGGAGCGGCCACCATCACATTGGTTAGAGGTTGAATTCCTGCTCCTCCATGGTTCCAATATGTTTGCATATTCATTCCTCTTGAAGAACAGTCTTGAGCCTCATGCCCAGTTTTCTTGCATAACTGACATGTTACATTTAAGAATGGACATTCGCTTACCGCATGGGGCTATTTGCTGGACATGGTACACCATAGCCCATTTTTTATGCCACCTCCCCTTAATTCTTGTAATTCCTATCAAAGTTGAGCTATTTCTTCTGCTTGTGCTTCCTCTTCCTAATCTTGTGTACCATGCCAGGGCTAAGCACATTGAAGTGCACTACCATTATATAAGAGAGAAATTTCTAAGCAAGGATATCCAATTATCCTATGTATCAACTCACTTGCAATGTGCAGATATGCTTACCAAAGCATTGGATGGAACAAAGATGAAAAGGTTCAAACTGATGATTGAACTCCAAGAGATTAAGAAGCAATGAAGATCAAGCGTGTTTGGTTTGAGGGGGAGTTGTTGGTGCAATTAAGCCCAAGCCTACACACTTGATTACTTCACATAAGCTTGATGTATTACCATATCATTTGGAAGGATTCATATGTACAACCTCTTGTAACTTTGAGTTATAATTACTCATTGTAAAAAGTCAATAAACCCACGGGGAGTTAGGAAGCATATAATCTCGTATCTTTTGGTAGTTGAGTCAAGAGAGAATCAATCCTATACTTTAGAATTACTTTTAGGTGGAGATTTGAATTCAAATTCAAATCCTTGGCTCCAACAAAAGCTATAAAAGAGGATATGAATTGCCCTCGTGTATCTCAAGGTTCAGAGATCATTTCCATGTACCTTCATTGAGAAGAGGAGCTCACCTCATAGATCACTCATTTCTCAATCATTGAGCAATAGTTTACTGCCAATGACATTATAATTTTACATGATTTAGTTGATACATGATCATGACTTCATACTCTCATATCTCTGTCACACTCTATCAGAATAGTGAACTTGTCTGAGTTGGTTCTCACTGGATGGTGCATCATTTTGTGTGATTTAAAGCATGACATCTTCAACATAATATCTACTTTAATCCTACAAAGTTTCATTAATAATGCTTCACTCAATCATCAAATATTAATCAAACATTGCTCATTGGTCTATGACTCTCAAAGCCCGTAAAAGTTGGGATGCAAGCTTGATTTGCTAAACATATTTCTTTGCATATATTCATTCATTTTAGATGATTTCACTCATGATTGGTAGATTGTTAAGCTAATTGAAGTTCCCCAAAAGGAATTTTATTAATTGCTGCTGTACGCAGAGAATGGTGCAAAACTCTAAGTAGGTGTCTCAACAAAAATAGCAAGTTTTGTACATTGGATCATATGCCTACCTATCTGTTTTGATCCTATCATTAGTGCATCATCGTCCAAGCAATATATGTGAACATTTATGCTTATTAGCTAGCTAAAGAGGCCCAAAACACTCTCCAACCATCACTTATAGCAGGTGTGAAGCAAGTTGTCAAAAGTACTTGGCATCCTACTATGAAAATCATGTTCAAAGATCCAAGGACATCAAGGGTACAACATCAGTACCTATGAAGCAATTCGTAGTCAACAACTGCTCATGATCAATCTTGACAATCTCTTTTGAGCAACTAGCAGTCTTTGAAAGCATAGAAATACACCACCTAGCTCAAATCCAAGGAAGAAGTACCTACAAGGGGACCAACTCTTGCATAGGCTAGTAGTGGAAAACTGAAGAACTTGTCCAAGCTACATTCGGAAGATGGACCACTCGTGTTGATACATGAAGGACACTACCTCTCAAAGTACTACATGGAACAACCACTCCATCAAGAGTCTGTCAAGGACGACACACTCAAGAGGGGGGAGTGTTGACACTCAAAGTCAAGCACAAGCATGGAAGCGCATCAAGGAAGTGGATACACAAAAAGGAGCATGTAGGGAGCTCCAAGAAGCATATGTCAAATTTTAAAACCAATCCCTATAAAAATAGTGATTCTTATCACCAAACACCATTTTTGCAACTTCATTTTGTTCAAGCCCAAGATTCCTCAAACTTGAGGAGTATTAGAAGTATCATCCTACCAATTTTCATAATTTTTAGACTCCGTTTGCGCCCCCAAATAAGCCCTAGAACTTTCTTTAACTAGGCCACACACTAGGTCTAGACAGGGCCAAAACTATTTAGAAAACTATCAAAAGGGTTGGAGAGCTCATTTTTGGGGTTAGCTGGTTGTAGATTTGAGCTTTTGTAAGAGAAATCTTTTGTAATCAAAGACCTCCATTGTTCCACTCTTTGCTCTTGCCTTGTGCACATGTGTGTATGTGTGTGCATGCTTGTGTGCTTTCACTCACGTACTTGTGCCATCACTTGCTCACGGTCTTCATATCAATCATCACATCTCTGCGGATTGACATTTAGTAGGTGTATCTCCTCACATTGGTACTTGCCATTGTGCTAGAGTGACACCACAATGAAAAATCTGTTTCAAACTCTGAAAGATTGATTCTAGAACTTGAATGACATCACCTAAGTAAGACTAGGTGAGCTGTAGTCTTCATCACAAAGAAATGAGTAGGATGTAATCTTTAGAACATCTTTGTGTCGAGGGGCTCTTAGGAAGGGAGAGAAAAGACGAGATAGAAGAAGCTTCCTAGTGGACATTCAATCGATTTCAAATTAGTACTTAACCTTTTAGTGATCATAATATGGCTAGAAAACATGGAAAAACATCACTGTGCTGTTCTAATACAATTTTTTACAAGAGTACATAAACAAGAAAAGCTTTCTTATGTATAATCAGACCTACAACTGCTAACAAAAAGTACCTCATATTCCCCTACTATGATTGGAGGCGCCGCCTTTCCTCCTACTCCATTTGCAGTTGAGCTTGACAAATACCTTCAGCTCGGGCATAATTTTCTTTATCAACCCACTTGGCCACCTCCTCAGATGTTGCATGAATAGCAATTAGGACCATAGTTCATCATCTTCCAAGCATTTCGATCGCTCAAAAAGAAATTAGTGAGATGTTCACTTATATTGAGATGTAGCAACCTAGTTTTGCCCTTCTTCCTTCTTCTACATCCTCTAGCTCCACGTAACCACCCTCCTTTCTCCTTCAAATGCCCTTCACAGCATCTTCTGGAGCCCCCCCTAGTTCATCTCATGATATGTGGATACTTGTCTGTAGAATAATTTTTCAAGGATCACAATTCTCCTATTTCTCTGTTCATCAAACATGCCCACTTCAAATATTGCTCTCTGACTTCATTTGCTATCTCTATCAGCATCTTCCTAAATCTTTGTCAAAGGTGATGCATCTCTTTCTTTGTAAATTCAATAGCCCTCTCTTGATGTGGCACCCATGCCGTTTTTCTCTATGATCTGTGAAGTACTAGAAACATTTCCTTTCTAGAAGAAGGTAGCTTCCCCCTTTTTCCCATCCTTTCAGCCGATATCTATCCCTTCAGCCCCTTTACTTTATTGTCCTTGGCTATATATGACACAGGTGCCATGATAGGACCATAGTCCTCTGAATCTTCATGTCGTACTCTCTGCTTTCCCCTGATTTTCCTTTGGGCACACACCGAAAAATGACTTGACTTCCCGGCCTCTCTGTTGCTCTAAAAACAAAACATTGAAGCTTTCTTTTCTCTTTAGATTAAGGCCACCCTAGCTTGTTCTCCAAAGCCATGATTTTTGTTTCTAATGAAGCGTTCCCAAATCATGAATACTTATTTGTACAGTCATATGTGTCCATAGCCTAGAAAGTTTGCTATGGTATTCATGTGTAAAGCTGAAGTTAAACACATCTTTATATACACATAAGATTCTTTACCAGGAGGAAATGGTGACAAAGAACTTATATATGCAGCGTGTTATGAGAAAATCCATCACTGCTTGCAAAGATACAAAATATTTCATATTGTAGCTCTAAGTACTTGTTCTTGATCGAGCACATGCCTCTGCTAAACATGAGGTTCATACTCCTTTCCACAATGTAACTTTTGTAAGAAGCTATCTTGCCCTATATTCTGACGTCAAGATTTCCAACCATGCTATTCTACGAAGACAAGGTCTTCAAATGGGAAGGAAGTGATAGATTGCCCTCTTGCTCTGATTGTCCACACCGTGGTGGTAGAATCCTTCGATCTCTCAACTTTCACCTTCTTCCTTTTGAGAATGTGTAACCGTCTAATATTAGGTGTGTGTGCCTTCGAGAACGAGACCCTTATCTGCTGAGATATGAGATGCAACAAGAAACGATGGAAATTTTGCTCTAGCTGCTATCAAATATCAACTGAATTCTTCAAGGGTCCCTTGTTACCATTCTACTTCCTCTGTTGTCCCTTCCTTGGAAGCCATCTGAACATCAGCTACCCCCTGTTCACATGCCTTTCTCCTTTTGAGCCCGACCCAGACCCCCTTCTCGAAGATAAGAGCCTAGAGTATAACCCCTCGCATCCTCCATGAGGCATGCAATGCCCCTCTTTTTGAGTTCCAGAGTCTTCAGGGTTGTTCGGCTCACTGAAACTGTGTGTAGCATATCAGGTGAACACACCATCCCCACTCCTCATCTACAAACTTGACTAAGGTCATGCCCTTATTAGTGTCATAACGATACCATGCTCTCTCTTCAAGCAAATTGTTGATGTATGCCTTTCGACTTTGATTTATGTTAGCATCTAATAACTCACATACATTCACATATATAGACCCTAGATGATTATTTTCATGGGCTTCTATAATGCTCAATACAATGCCCTTCATGAGAGGTTTGAATGACTTCTTAACAAAGTCCAAAGACATCACAATCTAAAGAACATATTGCTCCTGAATGTGTATGTATCATTCATGGCATGAACCTTGAAATGTTTGCATCAACTTCCTTGAGTCAGAGAAGGATCGACAAGGATGATTGATCTCGTCACATGAGAGTAATGGTCAAACTTGACTATTTCATCATCATCCTTGGACTTTCTCTCATCTACTTATAGGCTCAATCTCCATCTTCATTAGGAGTCCCTTCATCCATCTCAATTAGCTCCAACTAATGAGGCCCATATGAGATATGCTTAGTATGAGCTTGATACAACTCTTCCTGACCATGTGAATTTGGCAGACCTTTATCTTGAAGTCCATTTGCCCATGGTGCTGAAAAATCAAACTCTATTTGTGATCCATCATGTGACTGCATATCAGAAGAAAATAAATATCTCCCATGCTCACTCTCATCAGAGCTTTCTTCCCTGGCATTAACAATCCTAACTCTGAGAGGAGCATGAAGAGAGACATCTAAAGCTAGATTTGAAGATGGAAGCCTTCTTTTAGAGCTCTTAGATTCTAGAGTTTATGTCCCTTGAAGAGAGTACTTGAAAGAAAATTCATGCCATTTTGTCTGCAATGCCTGCAATTGCATATATCCATGGTCTTAAGCACAAGCAACTTGTACTGGTCTTTGGCTACCAAGTCCACAATCTCCCCTAAAGGAAATCCCCTTTTGTTGTCATTGGCTCATAATTATTTCTTTGATTTAAAGCTTGAATTGAATTCACAACCACATCCACCCCCTCTTAACTTGTGCATCCTCCGGATGCACCGCACCATATCTGCAAGAATCTATGAATTCCAAAACAAATCATGTGCATGGGTTATTAAGCACACGTGCCTATGCTTGGCCATGTAGTGGGCCCTATCATATGCATATTTTACATGCATCGACAGATATCATGGTGCAATAAAAAGGGCAAATAGCATTTGATGAGAAGGTTTCTTACTCATTCTTCCAGACTCATTTGATTACAATTCAATTAATGTGCAATTGGATGTGTGCCTATGGGCTTGAGATTTTTGTGCACATATATATATTTATGCATTCATACTTTAGATGCAATAATTAACAATCATGGTGCAAGCATGGAATCGGTTCTCATGGTTTCTAAAGAAAGAAGCTCACGCCTCATAGTTTTTCTCACAAAGGTAATCACTCTCTTCTCTCAATTCCGCTCATAGCTCTCTCCTATTCTTATTCATGATATTTACAAATCGATTTCATGTGCAAATGAATGTGCATCTATGGGATTCAAAAACATGTAACTCATTTCAAATTAAATTATGCATACTTTAAATGCAATGCAACTGGAAGATGGTGCAAAAAATCAAGGTTAAAGAAAGGTAACTATTGAAAAAGGCTTTTCTCAACTTTGTTCTTTGTTCTCCATCTCCATTGCCTACACTTGATCATTTCCTACACTCATAAAAACTAAAAAAATCATGATGAAAAACATCACATCAAAATAACATTACATACATATGAAGTCCATGAAAGAACTTCAGAAAACCATTTGCACTAAAACATAAACATGCAACTCAAAAGTGGTTGCCTCCTATACAATCCATCAAAACTTTAGATCCTCAATTAGCTCCATATCAATGTTGAAAATCAAGTCTCAATCATGCAAAAAGACTCAATCACGAGTTTTGCAAGTGGACCAATAAAAAAGGAGGACCCAAAGTCATGGAATAAAGTTAGAAGCTCCACCAAATTCAATCAAATTCAAATCACATCAAATCAGCCACCAAAAAGTGCACCTAAACTGATTGGTGGATGGTTAGCTAGATTGTAGGAAAAATAAAACTCTATATAAGCATCATCCAACCTTTGTTTCTTGAGTTGTATGCATTCCACGAGTTTTCCACTTATTTTAGTGAAGTCATAAACTCCAACAAGTAGCCCCTTGCTTGCTTACCTCATTTTCTCATGATTTTGCTCCTCTCTATCTAGAGGTGTAGTTAGGCTTTTCAAAATCTGATTGTACCAGATTGCAGAGCATTGTTTGCTCTCACATTTTAACCATTTTCATTGATTTAAAGCTTCATTTGGTCTCTCATATAGTGCCATAAACTTTGCCAAAGTTTCAAGCTCATTGACTGAGTGATTTGCGAGAAATTGCCAACTTTGTGAAGGTATATCTCTGTAGATAGGCAGAGAGTGTTGCAAATAGGTAGCTTGTCTTGAAGAGGGTGGTTCTTTCAGCTGGAATATCCATTTGGGTCTACTATAAGTATGCAAAATTTCATTTTAAGTCTCTGTACTGGTGCAAAGAAACATTCAAAACAGTGAGCATATATCATTGCTTGTGGACCTAGTGGAGGGCAACCATCTTTCATTTTTGCATTGGGGTGTTAGAATCATCCCCCATTAGTGGTATCAGAGCCATTTTGAAGCTTTGAGACATGAGTGGCATTGTATTGAAGACTTGAAGGGATCAAGACCACTCGTATTGACATGATCATTTTCTTTACAGTATTTGCAAAACAATTTCTGCTTTTCTGATTTCTTCTCATATTTGTCTTCCTTCTTCGAATGTGCAGCATTTGCATATTTTTTCTTACTAGTAGAGGAGCTCCATTTTCCTTTGCCCTTCTGACTAGCAAGGAACACTTGATCTGCAACACGCATAACGGACGTGTTCTATGTAGATTGGCCTTCCTATAATAAAATAGAAACTAACTCTTCAAATTTTAAGGCATTTGGATTGCCTTTCATCTTCAAATGAAGAGTAGAAGCAAAACTTTGATATGAGTAAGGAAGACCATTCAGAACAGTCTCCACAAGTGAACTGTCAAGAAGGACTTCATATGCAGAAATCAACTATTCCTTCAAATCCTTGATCTTTGTCAGAAAACTATCCATAGAATCTCCTTCGTTCATGTGCTCAGTCTCCAACTATTTTTGGAGGTAAGCAATACGAGCCTCATTTCTAGCCTGGTACAATGTCATTAGTGTATACCAAGCATTGTTAGCTATTCTACAAGAGCGAATGTGAGGAATAATGGCACATTTGACAGAGAAAGCTATCAATGCATGTGCTTGGGCATCCTTGCCATCCCAAAGAATTTTATCTATAGTAGATGCAATAGAAACCACAACATGAATAGGAATCTGTAGAATATCACCATCTTCAACACCTTCTACATCAGCTTCAGTGCCTACAATTGTAACAGTTGCACGTGTGATAGGACGTCTTTGAACACCTTGCACAATGTTCCACAATCCTTTTGCAACCAATACATGTCACATTATATAAGCCCATAACAGGTAGTTGGTACCATCGAACTTATCCTCAACAACCAAGATACGAAAAATTTGCAACCAATACTTGTCGCATTATATAAGCCCATAATGGGTAGCTGGTACCATTCAACTTATCCTCAACAATACATCACTGCTTTCAATCATGGAAGGTGACTAAAATACATTGATACAGAAAATTGATTGTATCTTAAAAAGTTGAATAGAACTACCTAGACGAATTCTACTAAACCTATAGCAGACTTTGAGATGCTTATACTGGTGAACCAAAATAGGTATATACCTTTGGCACAAAAAGGTGAAATAGTCTACACAAGCATTGTGATAGGTACCAAAGAGTGAAGTTGTTTTGATATCTGAAACGCCCTGAGTATGCTCACTAAATTTTGTGTGATTCAAGGACTGCAACCACAGAGGTGTCAATGGCACCCTAGATGAAGTAGTACTCTGCTCTGATACCAATTGTTGGAGTTATATGTCTGTGGAAGCATGCAAAAAGGACAAGGAAGAAGAAGAAGCTTAGAGCACAACACAAGATACTGAATGTATTACCACTAGAATGTACAAAGATAAGTATCCCATTAGGGCAATAGACATATATACAAGCCGGGGAAAAAAACCTCCTAAAGAGGGAAAAAAGTGCCTTGGTGGTCCTAGAGTGTTACATATCATGACCTAAATATATCAACAGAGAACATAATATACATATATGTGAAAAAATAGAATATTAATAAAATCCAATTACCTTTCTTTCACAACCAATCATTTGCTTATCTGAGATTCGTTCATTATTTGCATTGGCTCGTTGTATATGATTATATATCCAATTTGTGAAAGAACATATATATGTATTCTCATTACTATCAAAATTATGTCTATATTGTTTGTTTCTTTATCTTTTACTTAAGAGATTTTGAAGTTCATGTTCATACTCACTAATGAATGCTTGCATTCATTTGCTATTATATGCCATAAAAGTAGAAATTTCACCTTTTAGAATAGTCCAACTGAGAGCACCTTATATGTTAAGCATGTAGATGATGCACTTATAGTCATTTTTGTGTATGCTGATGATATGTTGCACACTAGTACTAATGAGAAGCATACTACTGAATTTAAGGCTGATTATCATGCCTTTTTTGAGATGTTAGATTTTGGGCATTTGTATCATTACTTGGGATTCAGTTTATGTATTCCTAAAGAAATAGGTTTATGATTGAGTCTTTATGATGTTAGAGATGCATTTGATGTTGTTCTCTATCAATATATAGTTGGATGCTTGATTTACTTATGCATAACTTGACCTGATAATCAGTTTGTTGTCTCACAAATGAGCAATTTTATGCATTTCCTAGGTGCCAAGCATTGGCAGGCTATTAAGCACATCTTTTGCTACTTGAGTGGTACCTAGATACTTGGATTGTTTATTAAAATGGGGGATCATTACCACCAAATTTACATGCTTTTTCTAATTGATCGGGCTGGTTGCTATGACACTCCTTTCTCGGCCAATGGTTTTTGCTTCATGCAGAGTAGATCATGCATAACTTGGTTTAACAAGAAGTAGTCTATTGTGTCCACTTCTAGTTATGAAGCTAAGTATAGGGCAGCTTTCACAACAATTGTTGAGTGTGTATGGCTCATATGACTTTTGGATGGTTTGGGTGTTGGTCACTCTTCTACCACCACCATCTTCACTAATGGTTAGAGCGCATTGGTAGTTGTGAGGAACCTTATGCTGTATTCTCGCATAAAGCTCATTGAGGTGCACTTTCATTATGTTAAGGTGAGGTTGTTTGTTGGAGAGATTCATTTGGCATATGTGCCTACATAGGACAACATTGCAAATCTTTTCACAAAGGCTCTACTTAAAGAGGAGTTTCAAGCTTTTCAAAAAGCTTTAGGCTCACTTCCTTTTGTGCATTGATCTCTTTCCACATAGCTTAACACTTCTTTATGCATGAGTTCCATGTCCTTGTTCACTGCATCACTCCCAAGGTGGATTTGTTGATATATTTCAGTAGTGATATGTGTGAAACACACTTAGAAATCTTGGGACACTTTTTGACCTTTTTAGGAGGTTTATTTCCCCTAGCTTGTATATATGCCTATAACCATAACATGTTACTTATCTTTGAAGATTCATTTGGTTAATTATTCAGTGTTATGTTGTGGTCCAATGTGCTTCTTTTTCCTTGTGTTGGTTGTCTACTTGTGTAGACCTCAAAATCTAACAGCTTTGTGGGTCCCATTTCACAATAGTAACTCTTTAATTTTGTGGCCTTGCATGCTACAATGAAACTATATATTTTTAAGATCTTTTCAATAATTGCTTGCTTATATAGATTTTCTTCCTCAATGTCTATGCTAATTGGAGTCAATAGGTGAAGCTCTAAGTTAGCCTTGACATAGATTTGATGATGCTACCTTGCATTCAAGGAGTGAGAATCCCCCTCAAAAAGAGAATTACCCCTTACTACTATTGGTTGTACTAATACGATGATGATCTAGTTGAGAAATCCTAATATGGAGAACAAGAGATTCCAAAGCTAGAATTAGGGTGAAAGCTTCATAGATCTTGTTCTTCTTTTTTTTGGATGAACCTAGGAAGCTTTTTAAACACTTACGATTGTCTACACAACCAGCATAGTGAGAATCTGTGTAACCAATAATAGATTCTTTCCCTCTACCTAAGCATAGACACTTGTCCTTAGTGCCACTCAGATATCTCAAAATCATCTTGACCACTTCCAAATTTTTCTTTCCTGGATTAGACATATATCTGCTCACAACTCCCACTACAAATGCAATGTCTGGTCTCATAGTTACCATAGCATACATGAGACTACCACTAACAGACTGATAGGGAATCTTAGTCATGAATTCCTTTTCCTCATCTGATTTGGGGTAATCATCCTTGCTCAATTTCACATATTGAACGTATGAAGTACTTTGGATATGTACTCACTTTGAGACAAGTATATGCATATTTTACTCTTATCACAAGTAATGTGCATGCCAAGAATATGTTTGGCATCCCCCAAGTCCTTCATATCCAATGTCTAACTCAACTTATTTTTGAGAACTGACAAGTCATAAGAGGACTTCCCGACAATCACCATATCATCGACATAAAGGATCAAACATATCAAGTTGCCATCTAAGAATTTCTTTGTGTAGAGACAATGATCCTCATTTCTTCTAGAATAGCCTTGAGACTTCATAAAAGCATCAAACTTTAGGTACCATTGTCCAGGGGACTGTTTAAGTCCATATAAGCTCTTCTTGAGCTTACAAACTAGAGTTTCATTGCCAGAACTACATAACCCTCTAGTTGTTCCTTATAGATCTCATCTCTAAGATCTCCATGCAAGAAAGAAGTTTTCATATCCATTTGGACTAGGTCTAAGTCCTCCATTGCAATGAATCCAAGCAACATGCACAAGGTAGTCATCTTGACCACTAGAGAGAAGATTTGCTCGAAATCAACACCATGTTGTTGCTTAAAATGCTTTGCAACAAGTTGTGCTTTATACTTTGGAGAAGCACTATCTGATGTGAGTTTTAGCTTATATACCCATTTACATGGTAAAGCTTTCCTGCCCTTTGGGAAAGGTACTAAATCCCAAGTATCGGTCTCGTGAATAGAATCCAACTCCCTCTTCATGGCATGCTCCCACTTGACATGATCCTATGTTTGCATAGACTCTTTGTAGCAAGAAGGCTCAACCACATCTCTTAGCATAACAAAATCTAAACCTAGAATGTATCTATCAGGTGGATGTGAGACACGTGTAGAGTGTCTCAATGGTTGCTAAACAGTAACATTTGTAGACTAATCTGATCGGACATTCTCATGAATGTCCCTAATTTTTATGCATGCCAATTGGAGGATTATTATCATCAAACACCACTCTTCTCACTTCAACCTCCTTAGTTGGGTGTTTATGCATCTTTGACTCATTGAAAATGATATCACTAATTCTTATCACTAACTCTGTTTTAGGATCCCATAAGCAATATCCAGATTGTCCTTCTCGACCATATCCAAGAAAAATGCATTTCTTTGACTTATGGTCGAACTTTTGTCTAAGGTTTTTGGGTATATGAACATATGCTTCACACCCAAAAACTCGAAGATGATTAGAATGTGGTGGCTTCCCTATCCATAACTTTTGTGCTACTTTTAGACCTTTCGCAGTAGTAGGTGAAAGGTTAATCACCTGAACTGTAGTAAATATTGCTTCTACCCAAAAGCCTTGTGAAAGGTTTGCATTAGGTAGCATAGAGACTACTCTATTGTGAAATAGTTCTATTCATCCGTTCAGCTACACCATTCTGTACTGGGGTAAGTGTTGGAAGTGAGGTAGGCCCTTAGGCTCATGTCACAGGTCCATGGTTCCATAGTTCCATTCATGTACAACATTAATTCTAGCAATCTTCCATCTTGACAAAACATGAACATACCACAACTTAATCATACAGATGATGAGACAAAGATAGAGAAAGAATAGACGTCATGTGTAAGGTGTTACGTAAGCCATCGCTTACTCATAGTATCATATATACCAATGTTCAATGTACAATGTGGGAGCAAAATTCTCAACCATTCTATGTGATGAGAAATAGATGAATGAGTGAATGTACAATGTAACAAACATATTCAGATGTGTGGGCATTAATCTGAATATACATGAGATGTGTGACCTTATAGGTTATAGAAGAGTGAATATGAGTGACTGAATGAGGAAGGATCAGTGTGAAACTGATGGTCAACAAACCTACATCTAAACTTAGGCTATGGAAGACCCTAAGTTAGATACGTGTGTGAAAAGATCACATACTTATAAAGTAGCATGGAATGCTAACAAGATTGTTGCCGGAAATCCTCAAACTCATGTGAACACACCTTCTCAAACACCTCATAAAAATATGCATAAAGCATATAAGTACTGATTCTCTTGTACCTATGCCGAATAGGACTCCTTCTAATATGAACGACAAGGCCTCCATAAACTTCAAGTAGTACGTGTGTGCATAAAGAGAATATGTACCTGAATACTTAACATAAGATGTGAATCTTATGTTAATCACCATCTAATGTCTTTGAAGTAGCCCGACATCTTCTTGTAGAAGACAATCTTCAACCTAATATCTTCCTGTAGAAGATAATCTTCAAAATCATGTAGATGGTCCCATCCAATGTCTTTGAAGTAGCCAGACATCTTCTTGTAGAAGATAATCTTCAACCTAACATCTTCTTGTAGAAGATGATCTTCAAATACATCATGTAGATGGGCGATCCTCACCATCAAGCTGCTAATAATCAAGTCTTCTTGCCATGAACAAGAGATGACCTCCTCTCCATGAGCTAGAGTGTGAGCACACCCTTCATCTTCCCCAAGAAGAATCACCAAGAAGAACTCCGTAGCTGCTCCTCAACATGCTTCAAGATAGCACGATGGCTGCCCCATGTGCTAGAAGAAACACCACCTCTACTGAGGTCCAAGCTCCAAAGCTTGTGTTGATCCTAGGTGAAGGATGATTCAAGTGATCCCAAGCTTCTGTTTATATAGTACTTCTTGATAGGAATAAAGCACTTTCAAAAGCTATCCATCGTAATAAAGCACTTCCGATATTACGATCGCTAAAAGAAATCAAACGCGTTCGCGTTCACGTTGTCTGTTTTTCCAATGATCTTTAATAAAGCAAAAGCATAAAATAGGTTTTAAGAACTGTGCCGCTGCTGATCGAAGGACTTGAACCATGGTCGCTTGCTTAAGAGGCTTATACCTTATCCAAGATTCCCATGCTATTGTGATTTACAAAGTGTAGAAAAGAGTTCTACATATGCTGTTTCCGTCCATCGTCATTTCTTGTAGGAAGGAGTTAGAAAAGACTACTATACATGCTATACATAGTGGACCATTGAACCAATAAGGCATTGTTTTTCCAACAATCCCCCCTGCAATGTCATATTGGTACAACCTGAACTGAATCTGCAAACTATCAAAGCTGCAAATTACCACAAGCTTCAAGCTTGTACTCCCGCACTTCAGAACTTGTTCTTAAAAAGTCTTCTTCAAAACTAAATTCGACTTTCCTTCAAAAAACCTGACCTTGTTGAATATGAACCATAATACTTGAGAAAATATGCAAACTAGATATCCAATAGTGTACACATCAAGCAATCACTGCTTGACATCAAATATAGCATGAATTGTCTCCTGAACCTGCTATCTTCTGTCTTCAAAAACTTGAAAACATACACTAGGATCCATATATTTGCATTTACCTTCCAAAAAGGTTTCTCAACGTACTTCTGCTGCGTCATGTAAATACACTAAACAAAATCAGGAACTGAATCCTGGAGCTTGTGACTGTCAACTCACAACTTAGTGCATTATGAACACTGCTGGTTCATCTCTGACTGTACTCAAGTCATGTCAACTCATCTCAATTGAAATCAACTGAAATATGAGTAAAAATCTATGATGTCATCATGTCTTCATCCTTTAAATCCTTCATACCTCTTTCCTTCAGAACTTGGTATAAACATATATGTGCGCACTTCTGAAATATACCTTTCTGAAATATCAAGCTTCTCTTCAATAGAATTATGGAACCTTATCCTGAACAGGAACATCTTAACAGGAACTTTCTCCAAATATTCTTCTTCTTCCTTCTTCTTTCAAAGCTGGAACATAAAGAGAACCTGACAAAGGAAATATAGGAATACCTGAAATAGGAATACCTATAGGTATGACTCTGTATTCTTTCACATATGGCTGAAAATAAGTCTTCATGTTTCATCACCTCCCTGGATGATTTAACACTAGTATCCAGTATTCTTCAAAGTATATCAGACTTTATGAAATGTGGAACGTCTTCCTTCATAAATCTGATGTTCAGTGATCAATACCTGTATCTGAAACAAAATCTCTGAACCCTTTTTTATTAGCACTGCAGTTGCTAATAGCTTTTTACTGTAAGTCTTCAGCTTCCCATATTGTAGAATAAGGTTAGCTGATAATACCTTGCTGAAAGCATTTTAGGATTCATACCCTTCTGCACATAACAAGTATTTCTATCTCTTTGCAACACAAATCTGATAGAATCTGAATCTTTGACTTACTTCTCCAATGTTAAGAATCTTCACAAACAAAGGATAGACAACTGAATCATAAATAATCAAGATCATGCAAGATCTATCCAAGATCAATGATCTCTCCTGTGTAGAATCTGCTCTCATCAAACCTTCATGACTGAATGTTTGATTTACTTCCTGAATGTCTCCAAGTGTCCATGCTTCTCAAAAAGTTGTAAAACTTTTCTTCAAACAAATCCTTCAAGGAATCTGCAATTCCTACTTGAAACATAAGTGGACAAACTTCTCACCTTGAGAACTCCAAAAGCTGCAAGTTGATACTTCATAACTTTCATATTTTACCCGGGTGAAATGTGATAGTACCTGCTTGATTTTCTTTTGGCTAACTCCACTTCTTAATCAAGTGATAGGATATGATGGAACACCTTTTGGAATACAAACATGTATCAAAAAATCTAGACAATCATAGAAAGTAGATTCTTCAACTGACCTGTACATCAGCAAATCTGAATTTTCTGAAGTTTCTGAAAACACTGAGTATGAGGTAACCTTTTCCAAACATAAAACCTCAACCCAAGTCTTCAACATCTGCTACAGAAAACTCTTTTACCTCAAGAGTTAGATAAAGAAGAAATATACTTCTCTGCAACTTGTCATAAACCAAGTAGCTCTGTATTGACACTCCAAGAATTCTTTGAGGGAACATATAAGCTGCCTGCTCAAAAGCTTCAACTAAAACATAACTCATACATATATGAGTTAAAACATATATCTGCTGCTTTTCTTTCTCTCAATGCAATTCTTTGTCAAATCTACTAAATCATGACCAAGTGTAATGCAAAACAAGAAACTGCTTCTTCTTTAAACAAGATGTTCTCGTAGACTTGTCTTTGGATGTAGAGGATAAAATAGGAAAAGTATATGGAAAATATATGAGAAAAGGAAGCCTTACTTTTCTTTTGGAAATGATGGACTTTCTTCTTCTACATCTTTCTTCCACCTAACGATGTCAACATCTTCAAACTTCTCTTCCATACCTTTTGTTCTCTTCATCTTGAAGTAGCAAACACTCTTGACTTCTTCAAATGAACTTTTCTCTTCCTCTAATGTAAGAGTAAGAGATAAAACAAACATGGTATATAAATGGAAGTGAATATAGAAACATGTTTTACCATCTCCTCATATCTGTGAATCAAAATGTTGTTTCAAATGTCTGAAACGACTAAATTCACCAATCATTGTATGAATGATGAATTGCCCTTCTAGAGTTACCTTCTCTAGATACATTTGTACCTTGATATCCAACCAACTTACAACAGAAAATTGGTTGAAAACAAAACTCATCTCATCTCTGCGCTTGTCTTCTTAGATGAACTTTCTTGCCATGAAAGAGATTTCTCAAAAACTCTCTAGAAAAACCTCTAGATACCTGTTTCGATGTAGCCTTTAACTTTCAAATGATGAAAGCGTATAAAAGCAATCCTTGAATTTCTTCAAATCTCTTCATAACTGCTCTTCTAAGATATGACCTGCAAATGATAATCTAATAGTAAACATTGATACCTTTGATTTGATGTTGATCTGATTCCTTCATCTTCTCTAAACCATTGTTCTTCCTTGAATTTGAAGTAGTCTTCTCTTCATCAAGTCTGGGTCTTCAAACAATACTTTTGTAAAGTATTTGCATACTCTTCCAAAAATATTCGGCTGCTAACAGATCATCAACTTCATACTCCACACTGATAAATACACATGTAACTGAATTGTCTAATTCTCAAATCTCTACTCATCTAGATTAAGTGTGTATGTCAAATGTCAAATGTTAGAAGATGCTTTCAAATCATATGTTGTAAATCTGGAAGTCTAGGAACCTGGGATTATGAATGAGCCTTAATGCATTGATGCCAAAAATCTAAAGTTCTGAAACCAAAACCTTAGTGCTCTGATACCAAATGTTGGAAGTGAGGTAGGCCCTTAGGCTCATGTCACAGGTCCATGGTTCCATAGTTCCATTCATGTACAACATTAATTCTAGCAATCTTCCATCTTGACAAAACATGAACATACCACAACTTAATCATACAGATGATGAGACAAAGATAGAGAAAGAATAGACGTCATGTGTAAGGTGTTACGTAAGCCATCGCTTACTCATAGTATCATATATACCAATGTTCAATGTACAATGTGGGAGCAAAATTCTCAACCATTCTATGTGATGAGAAATAGATGAATGAGTGAATGTACAATGTAACAAACATATTCAGATGTGTGGGCATTAATCTGAATATACATGAGATGTGTGACCTTATAGGTTATAGAAGAGTGAATATGAGTGACTGAATGAGGAAGGATCAGTGTGAAACTGATGGTCAACAAACCTACATCTAAACTTAGGCTATGGAAGACCCTAAGTTAGATACGTGTGTGAAAAGATCACATACTTATAAAGTAGCATGGAATGCTAACAAGATTGTTGCCGGAAATCCTCAAACTCATGTGAACACACCTTCTCAAACACCTCATAAAAATATGCATAAAGCATATAAGTACTGATTCTCTTGTACCTATGCCGAATAGGACTCCTTCTAATATGAACGACAAGGCCTCCATAAACTTCAAGTAGTACCTGTGTGCATAAAGAGAATATGTACCTGAATACTTAACATAAGATGTGAATCTTATGTTAATCACCATCTAATGTCTTTGAAGTAGCCCGACATCTTCTTGTAGAGGACAATCTTCAACCTAATATCTTCCTGTAGAAGATAATCTTCAAAATCATGTAGATGATCCCATCCAATGTCTTTGAAGTAGCCAGACATCTTCTTGTAGAAGATAATCTTCAACCTAACATCTTCTTGTAGAAGATGATCTTCAAATACATCATGTAGATGGGCGATCCTCACCATCAAGCTGCTAATAATCAAGTCTTCTTGCCATGAACAAGAGATGACCTCCTCTCCATGAGCTAGAGTGTGAGCACACCCTTCATCTTCCCCAAGAAGAATCACCAAGAAGAACTCCGTAGCTGCTCCTCAACATGCTTCAAGATAGCACCATGGCTGCCCCATGTGCTAGAAGAAACACCACCTCTACTGAGGTCCAAGCTCCAAAGCTTGTGTTGATCCTAGGTGAAGGATGATTCAAGTGATCCCAAGCTTCTGTTTATATAGTACTTCTTGATAGGAATAAAGCACTTTCAAAAGCTATCCATCGTAATAAAGCACTTCCGATATTACGATCGCTAAAAGAAATCAAACGCGTTCGCGTTCACGTTGTCTGTTTTTCCAATGATCTTTAATAAAGCAAAAGCATAAAATAGGTTTTAAGAACTGTGCCGCTGCTGATCGAAGGACTTGAACCATGGCCGCTTGCTTAAGAGGCTTATACCTTATCCAAGATTCCCATGCTATTGTGATTTACAAAGTGTAGAAAAGAGTTCTACATATGCTGTTTCCGTCCATCGTCATTTCTTGTAGGAAGGAGTTAGAAAAGACTACTATACATGCTATACATAGTGGACCATTGAACCAATAAGGCATTGTTTTTCCAACAGTAAGGAGCTGTAAACTCTCTAGGAATTCCTCTGGACTGGTAGAAAAGGTTGAATTCATGTCCGGTATACTCACCCCCATTATCTAAACGTAAAGCTTTGAGCTTAGTTTCTTTTTCAGTCTCAAGTGAAGCAAGCCATTTTTTGAAAGTAGGATATACCTAAAATTTTTGAAAGTAGGATATACCCCATCCTTCGATTTGATAGGATATACCTCATCCTTCGATTTGATAGGATATACCTAAAATTTTCTAGTAGCATCATCTATGAAAGTGAAAAGTAATGAGAACCACCTAATGACCTTGTGGGCACACGATGACATACATCTATATGAACGATATCTAAAGGTTGAACTGAAGAGTCAATCTGCATTCTATGCACCTTTCTCATTTGCTTTCCATATTCACAATGCTTACAAAATGAAAAATCAAAGAAAGATAATATAGGTGTCACATTAGTTTAAGGTCTTCATGGTGTGAACCTCCTTTGGAGAGGAGAATGCCACATGGCACCTATGGGTATTATTTACCAACAAAGGTAGAAGAGAGAGTAGTCACTCATTTTTTAGGGAGTGACTCACTATGAGAACATATGAGCAGCTTGGCGGTCGGAAGGATGAACAAAAACAGATCTCTATTTGTGAGATGAGCAAGGATGTTGTAGCCCGGGAACTATAGAGGCTCGTAAAAGATGAATCGTAAGAGGCATGCAACTTGATACTGGTATCAGAGCCTTAAATCGATCAGAGTTTGTGCGCACGTCATGTGGGAATTGAACCCATACCAACTATATGAGGGGCAAATGATCTATCCAAGTTCCCCACGTTGACTTCATTGTTGGAGTTAGACATCTGCGGAAGCACACAACACAAGGAAGAAGAAGAAGCGTGGAGCACAACACACAATACTAAAATGTATTACTAGAGAATGTACAAAGATAAGTAGCCCATTAGGGCAATAGGCATATATACAAGCCGGGGGAAAGAAACCTCCTAAAGAGGGAAAAAAGTGCCCCGATGGTCCTAGAGTGTTCACACACACCACTACCTAAATATATCAACAAATCCCCCTTGGGAGTGATGCGATGAACAAGTAGTTGGCACTCATGCATAAGGAAGTGCCAAGCTATGTGGAAATCACTCCACAAAAGGAAGTAAGCCCAAAGCTTTGCAAAAAGCATCAAACTTCTCCCTAGGCAGAGCCTTCGTGAAAAGGTCTGCAATGTTCTCCTGCATGGGCACATATGCCAAGCTGATCTCCCCAACAAAGAACCTCTCCCTGACATAATGATAATGCACCTCAATGTGCTTAGTGCGAGCATCGAACACAGGGTTCCTCACAACTACCAATGCGCTCTACCTGTCAGTGAAGATGGTGGTGGCAGAAGACTGACCAACACCCAAATCAGCCATAAGGCGTCTGAGCCACACACACTCAACAGTCGCTGTGAAAGCTGCCCTATACTCAGCCTCACAACTGGAAGTGGCCATAGTAGGCTGCTTCTTGCTCAACCAAGATATACATGAGCTACCAATATTCATCTACCAAAATCTTGAACAAACTGTGAAGAAGATGACTACACAGAAAGTCTATTGCACATAACACACTCATTTACTTATCAAATGTGTAAAGGTTTTTATAAAACTTTGCACAAGGTGTTGCCTATACTTTGCGCACCTCCTCCAAGTTAAATCATGCCAAAAGACTCAGTAGATCTTGAGAAATGATCTTAACAAGTCACCTATGTCTAAAACTGTAGTTCTTAATAGTCGACTTTGACACGTGTAACTTCTAAAGCTTGGTTCTCCCAAACTAGAACCCGTTTAATCAAATGCTCTTAGTCATGGATAGCTTACCTTCCAACTTAAAGAATGAGTTCTTGCTTGCTCAAAACTTTACACTGTGGAAGGAGAACTGACCAAAACATTAGCATCAAATTTTGCACCTCCTACAACTTCTCTTCTTTACATTTACACATGTAAATGTTCCTACTGAAGAAGTGTATGTTTTTCAGCCTCGCGGCTTTGTGTAGAAAGGGCACGAAAACTAGATGTGTATGTTAAAGAACGAATTATATGGTTTAAAGCAAGAACCATGTGCTTGGTATGAAAAGATACATGCCTATCTGATTGCATATGGTTTTGACAATAGTCCAATTGAAAGCACCTCATATGTTAAGCGTGCTCATGATGTGCTTCTTATCATGGCTATATATGTTGGTGACATGCCACTCAATGGTCCTCATGAGAAGCATATTGTTGATTATAACGCTGATCAACATGCCTCATTTGAGATGTCAGATTTGGTGCATTTTCATCATTATTTGGCCATCGAGTTTATGCAAGTTGATGGCACAATAGATCTATGTCAAATGAAATATAATGACACATTATTGTAGCGTTTTGGCCTTGAAGAGTGCAAACCTATTGCCATGCCTATGAAGACATGTTTAAAATTGAATCTTCATGATGTTGGAGATGCATTTGATGATGTTCTCTATCAACACATTGTTGGATGCTTGATTTACTTATGCATTACTCGGCCAGATATTCAGTTTGCTATCTCACATATGAACAGGTTTATGCATTGCCTAGGTGTCAAGCATTGGCAGAAAATTAAGCACATCTTTTGCTACTTGAGTGGTACCCAACTACTTGGATTGTTTTATCCCAAGGAGGGATCACTTCTGAAAGATTTACATGATTTTTCTGACCCTAATTAGGCTCGTTGTTATGATACTTCTATGTCCACTAGTGGCTTTTGCTTCATGCTTGGTAGCTCATGTATATCTTGGTTGAGCAAGAAGCAGCCTATTGTGGCCACTTCCAATTGTGAGGCTGAGTATAGGGCAGCTCTCACAGCAACTGTTGAGTGTGTGTGGCTTAGATGCCTTATGGCTGATTTGGGTGTTGGTCAATCTTCTACCACCACCATCTTCACTGACATTGAGAGTGCATTAGTAGTTGCGAGGAACCCTGTGTTCCATGCTTGCACTAAGCACATTCAAGTGCATTATCATGTTAGGGAGAGGTTCTTTGCTAGAGAGATCAACTTGCCATATGTGCCCACACAGGAGAACATTGCAGACCTTTTCACGAAGGCTCTGCCTAGGGAGAAGTTTGAAGCTTTTCGCAAAGCTTTGGGCTTACTTCCTTTTGTGGATTGATTCTACATAGCTTGGCACTTCATTAAGCATGAGTGCCAGCTCCTTGTTCACCGTATCACTCCTAGGGGGGATTTGTTGATATATTTAGGTAGTGATGTGTGAGTGAACATCTAGCATTTTTGGGGCAATTTTTTCCCTCTTTAGGAGGTTTTTTTCCCCCGATTTTTATATATGCATATTGCCCTAATGGGTTACTTATCTTTGTACATTCTAGTGGTAATACATTCAGTATTGTGTATTGTGCTCCAAGCTTCTTCTTCTTCCTGGTGCTCTTTGCATGCTTCCATAGACCTTGAACTTAAATACCACCCACCATAGGATAAATTTTATTCTATAGTGTGGTTTATCTTTTTTTGTATCTTTGGCTATAACATTTTTGGCTCTAGGTTGCACCTCTCGCGGACATTTTTTTCAAACTTAGAATCATTTTCATGTTTCTCGATACCCTTAGACTCAATGCTTGCATTAGTTTCAACATAGTTTATATTTTTTTCATTGTTTTGGTCAAAAACCACATGTTTGGCGCACACTTAACATGTACTTTTTATCTTGCACGTATTCCGTATAGTCCTTTTCATCTTGAATTTTCCACACGTTTCACATTTTTTATATGCCACACACATTACTGCCAAATTGTGGCAAGATTTTTACTTGTCATCCACCCACCCTTGTCACACTTCTTGCCCCTTCCTTTGGACCTTAGTCCAACCCTCGCCCTCCCTCCTCCCTCCATTTTCCACAGTCGCCCGTCATCCCTACCCGCCTTCCCTTCTCATCCCCTCCAACAATCTTGCTTCTTCTTCAATTTTCAGTAATGTGGTGTCCAATTTTTTTATTCCCTTGTTGGGTGATTCATATGTTTTGTTTTTGATTTCACACACTCTTGTGTGGAGGTGGTGCATATTCGCTCTTGGTTTGGCTATTAGCTCTCCGAGTTGGAGATCCCATTAGATGCTGGTAAACTTTTGAGTTGTTCAAAGTGATGACTTTGCAAGGGATGCATAGGTGGTGCAAAAGTGCAAAATGGTGCATAGGTGGTGCACAAGTGGTTGATAACAATGGTGCATAGGTAGTGCACAAATAGTTCACAATGGCTTTGCAAAATTTAATGCAAGTTGCAAAAGAGTCTTTTTGAAGGGTTTTCAAGGCTTTTTAATTGTTATGGAAGGTTCAAGTGGAAGATTCACACATTTTGAATAAATGCAAATCTAAAGTGTAAAATATATGAAGAGAAAATGGTATGCTAGAGTTTCTATGAGGCCCCCATTTAAAATTTTATTTCTCCTAAAGTCACAAAATGTCAAAATAGGGAGTCATTGGCCTTACACATGAAGTGATTCTTTGGAAATCAAAGTGAGAACCAAGATACAGTAGCAGTTAAAGCGACATATTTAACAAGAATGGACACACATTCAAAGGCATTAGCAATTCTTGGACAAGGATTTAGACTGAGTAAGAGAGACCAAGAGACTTGCAGAGTATGTGCATAGAGAAGCAAGGTTTGCAAGGAGATTGACAAAGTGTGCTATGAAGTATGCAAAGGGATTGCGTAGAAAGCAACTAGGAGAGCAACTCAAATGGGACAAAAGACCATCAAGGTTGTGTTGCACATTAATAGAGAGTGACCCTTCCTTCCACCTTATTGGAAGCTTGAGTCCAAGGTGTGCACAAGGGCAAGCTACTAGACAAGGTGGAGAATTAACACAGAGGAGGTTGACTGCACTAGTCATTGTGGTATTTTTATATACTTGTGTATGTGCTCTTGGGCTTAAGTGCTATGCATAGAGAGGATTTTGTCTCATTCTAGATAAAACTATTGTATTCTTTATGATCAATCAAGACACAGAGCCTTCCAATGTAATTGTTTGTCTTATTCTTCTCCATCTTCTCCTACAAACTATCAAGCACCTTTTAACTAAAGGATCCCCCAACAAAGACTCAAGAAGATGCCCAAATCAAAGTGTGACTGATTTTGTCACCAAGATGAAGGTCCAAGTTCTGCATTTTTGAAATCATTGATGAGGAGTAGATTGTGAGGCAAGTTATAAATCAAATCAAGGCTGATGATAGATGGGAAGCTTCCATCACTATCATGTATATGCAAGTGATGGACTTCAACACCCTAATGGGAAAAATCTTCACTCATGAATCCATACTAAAGAAGAATGGTGAGAGCTAGAAAGGTAACCAATCCTCTACCCTTTACACAAATAAAAGCAAAAGAAAAGAGAACAAAGAAAAATGTAAACTTTTTGATGATGAAGGAAGCACATCTCTAGCAGACTTTACATGCAGAGGTAGAATCTCAAGAGGAAGAGGTAGAGGAGGTTCACACGCTAGGGGGAGAGCTCAACTCCTTAGCTTGTGCCATATGTGGTCTATTAAATCATATTAGAGAGCATTTCGCCAAAAACCCAATGAATCAGAGAGTAAGAGGATACAACAAAGGTGGTTTGGGAGCTTCTAAATGAATATACAACAATTCATATGGATACAAGAACAACACCTACACCAACTATTATGGAGTACACAAATGAAGTAGAGACTACAAAAGTTATGCAAATGATCAAGCTCAAGAAGATTCACTTCTACTTATAAATATGACAATGAAGGAAGGTAAATCTAATGACCATGTGTTCTAAATGAATTCAAGATGCTCAAACCATATAGTAAGGGGTGTTTCCTTAATCTTGAAAGATCGACACAAGAAGCACGAGTTCTAGAGAGGTGATGATACAAGGCTTCTTGTGAAGAAGTTAGGCAATGTGAAGAATTCCAATGGTAATATGAATCTTTTGAGCAAATTTCGCTCTGTAAAAAATATTACAAAAAACCTAATAACTATAGGTGAGATTCTGGAGAAAGATTTTGAAGTGACTTTCTCCAAGCATGGAGCCTATGTAGAGGATCCATATCAAGTCTTCAAGAGGATAGAAAAGGGACAACGATTCGGTAGATTTTTCACATTTGGACTCCAAGGTAGCATGAACATTGCTTTATTCAATTACGGTATCAAACCCTATTAGAGCTAGAGGTTTGGCATAAAAGGTTAGATCATAGGAGAAAAATCCATCAAACAAATAACTTGAGATCAAACTCTGCTTGGACTACCCAATATCTCAAATCATCACATGATATACAGATGTAGTGCATGTAAATTAGGGAAATTTCACATGCAAACAGTACAAAGAAAGGTTACATACATGGTGATCTTCTTAATCTTTTCCATATAGATGTTTGGGGATTTAGAGGAGGTACTGAGGTATCCACTTCCAGTAATATCAAATTGTATACATTTCTAGTACTCCATCTACTCAAGGGGGGTTCTCCTTAGGGAAGTATACCCTGTGACATTCCTGTGTGCAGGTACCTTCACTGACAACAGAGAAACCAATAGAAGTGAAAATGTACGGTTGTAGAGAAAGGATCAATAACAAGTGCTCTTGAGAGAGGAAATCACTTTGTAGCTTTGAAAATGATTACAGAGAGCTACAATACTACAAAAGGATGTAATAGTGGGCTAGCATGCCATTCCAAAAACTAACTAGCAACAATACAAGAGTGGGACCAACAAAGTGAATACAATAAAGATGATGACTTGATCCTCAAGAAATTTACCAATGCATGCCAATGACTAGATCCAAGCCACTCAATCACCCTGTAATGCTAATCACCAACTCCACTGGGATGCCCACGCTCTGTATACTCATCACAGAGTGACCTCCAACAGTGTGCCTATAGCAACAGAGTGCAGAGAGTAGACCAGAAAATAGCCTCAACTAGCATCAACAAATGATGGTAGTGATGATACACAATAGTCCACACGATTGAGATCATACCCCAAATGAGTGCCAAACATCTGTTTATATAGACTCTAGAGAGGCCAGGGGTGGCCTTGCCAAATCCTAGCCGTAAGTGCCGCATGCGCCAAAGTAGTGGCCAAAGAGATGGAGGAGTGGACTAATTATGGCTCTAGTAGCCAACTTCAAAGTTAGGCGCCAAATTTTAGCTTCTGACACCACCAAAGCTTGGCGGTAGTATTCCCTGCATTACTTTTCACTCTGACACTTCACTGACAAAATATACTTCCACCCGTCATTTGCCGCCCAAGTAGCTCATGGCGGGGCCCATACTAAGTCATCGTTGCCCAATTTGATATGCTTGCATAAAATAGTAGTCACCTGACTATGGAGTTTAGACATCTAGGTTGATGCACTTTAGATGGTCGCCTTGGCAGTAGATTGAGTAGGTGGAGGGGAAAGGTTGGAGATGGTTGTCTAGATTTGCACAAGGGTGGTGAGCAAAGTGGTGGTCCTGAAGGTGGTCACCTTAGTAATGAGGTGTAGCTAAAAAGAGTGTGGTCGCCCAACTTGCACATATCTCAAGATGGTGGTCGCCTCCTCCACATGTGGTGATGGTGGTCACCTCCTCCAAAAAGATGGTGGTCACCTCCTCCAAAAAGATGGTGGTCGCCTAAATGGTCCTTGTCCATGGTGGGTGTGAGCATAGAAAATGGGTGGTCGCCCAATCTTTGTAGTAAGTGGATAGGGTGCCAAGTTTCCTAGTGGTAGAGTAAGGACGCCTTGTTTCTTAAAATTGTGAGCTTCTCCCTTGTACAAATCATTACTTCCATGCACACAAAGGGGAAGAGATGCCCTTTGGATCATGCCAATTACGTTTCAAAAAGTCATAGAAGCAAATTCATCCTTATTAAGCTATTCAATAAGCAAGTACGTAAGCAAAAGTAGTTCCTATTGAGTTTCCTCAAAAAATGGGGATGAGCGCTCATCATAAGGCAAACATGCCCCTTTGTGGGCCTCATTTGCAATAACACGTGGAGTTTTCATCTACAAGGTGGGCGAGAGATTGCCTTGGTTATCCTTGTGGGCGAGAGAGTGCCTTGGTTATGGGAGTGGTTCCCCAAGACCTTGTCACGATCAATGGCGTCGCCTAGATATCTGGTCGCCCAATGAGATTGGCTTCACTCTTTTGCATATCTATAGCCTAAGAAGGCGTCACCCATTGCATATGAAGTCCAAGAAGGTGTCGGCTATCTCCATATTACCTCACCACATGGGCGTCGCCCCATGAGATATCAATTCCTTGTTGTACTTTTTCTCCTAAAATCAAGGCGAGTGAGTGCCCAATCCATTCTGTGTTTCCTTTCCTAAAATCAAGGCGAGTGAGCGCCCATGTCTTTCTAAGGAATTAAGACAATGGCTTCCCTTAAAACAAGGTGTTTCTTCCACACTTTGGCATTTAAGTACAATTGCAATTTGATTTCTTATAACATATAGATTGGAACTCCATAGAAGAAGTTCATATGGGTGAAGGGTTGAGCAAAGGGCTAGAGCTTGTCAATAGAGTGCGTTTTCTGCTACATACCTGCTCTACAGACCCCCACATCAATACTTTGCACCGTCCCGGTGCAACAACTCATTTATTTGCTTATTCCATCAAACAAAATGAACTGCAAAAAATGAAAAGAACTATGGTATGTACAGTGAGTGAAATCCATCTGCTTGCATTAATTCAAATAACTTTTCACCCTAGAGATGTTGACTAGAGGCATCCTTTCACCCTGCAAGTCCTCTAAATGAATTGCTCCTTGTGGTAATACCTTTATCACCTTGTAGGGCCCTATCCATTTAGGTGCCAATTTGGTGGATGTCAACGGGATCTGATGCACCAGGACCAAAGATCCTTCCTGTACCTCATTAGTCCGTAAATACCTGTCATGCAGCCATTTGCGTTCCTCTTGCTTTACCCGCAGTTTCCTCATGGCTGCTTCCCTGTATTCTTCCAATGCCACAAGTCTTCTAATGGGAGGCTCAATTCCAATGATTTTGGCTCTGATTTCCTTCCTGATAATAAATTCGAATGGTGCCAATGCCTCTTTACCATATACTAAGCGAAATGGACTCTCGCCAGTGGTTCCCCTTCTAGTAGTTTGGAAAGCTCAAATTGCATCGATTAATGCTTGTGGCCAAGAACTTTGATGATCAAAGGATAATTTGCGTAAGAGCCCAATCAAAATTTTGTTAGAGCTTTCCGCTTGGCCATTCGCCCTTGGATAGTAAGCAAATGACTTTTTGTGAAAGATTTTATACCTATCAAAGATGAATTGGAGCAACTGATTTACAAAGTGCATGCCCCTATCACTAGTAATTTCAAGTGGGCAACAGAATCCTGAGAAAATACGTTTAAACAAAAACTTAGCCACTGTCAAGGTTGTGTAGTCTATAGTGGCTTTAGCTTCTATCCACTTAGTTGCATAACATGTGGCCATCAGAATATATTTCTTACTCCCAGGTTGACCAGTTGGACTGATCGGACCAATAAAATCAAGACCCCATCGTTCAAAAGATAGCCATCCTGTGGAGATGACTAATGGTTGAAAATTCAATTTAGTTGGCCTAAGAGCACATCTCTGGTAGATGTCGCACTCCTTAGCGAATTTGATTGCACCTTTGTATATCTGAGGCCACCATATTCCCTTGTGGATAATTTTGTGAGCCAAATCCTCTCCCTTCAGATGCCCTTCACTGTGTGCTACTTCAAGCAAAAAGTTTACTTCTTCTGGAAAAACACACTTTCTCAAGATACTGTCCTAACAATATTTGTATAAATTTCCATTTATGAGTGAGTAAGGTTTGGATTTAAGGAGTAATTTCCTCTTTTCTATTGGTGTTAGGTATTTGGGGAATTTTCCAACTGAGAGGAACTGAAGAATTTCATCATACCAATCAGTCTGCATTGCAACCAGAAAAAGAGTACTATCCACGAGTTCATCATTAATACCTGTTGCCTTTTCACTCAGAGCAGTCCTTGATACCTGATCTGCCATATAGTGCTCTTTCTTGGCTTAATATGAATATCAAAATCAAGTTCTTGAAATAACAATAACCATCACCAAACCCTTCCAGCTACTCTAGGCTTGTTAATCAAGTACTTCAAAGGCTGATGATCAGATATGACAATAAAATGCACACCTAGGAGGTAATGCTGAAATTTTTGAAGAGCGAATACGATAGCCAAACCTTCCCTTTTGGTAGTGCTGTAGTTCCTTTTTGCTTTGGTAAGCAATCTACTAACATAGGCGATAGGTTGGTATACCTTATGTGATGATGGTTGAGCCAAGACTGCTCCAACTGCATGAAGACTAGCATCTGTATGCACATGGAACTCTAATGACCAATTAGGAACCATTAAAAGTGGAGCATTACATAGCCTCAATTTTAGTTCACAAAATGCTTTCTGAGCTTTAGGACTCCATGAGAAAGGAACATTCTTATTTGTAAGCCTGGACAAGGGCTTAGCTATTTCTGAATACATTATGATAAATCAACTATGGTATCCTGGATGGCCTAAAAAACTTTGTACTTCCTTTGGAGTTCGTGGAATAGGCATGGAGAGGATACCAGTTATCTTTGCCGGATCAACAATTATCCCTTTGGCCGATACTATGTGACCAAGAAGAGTGTCTTTAGTGACCAAAAAATGACATTTAGCAGGATTTAACTTCAAACCTACTTTGAGACACTGCTCAAAGATTTCTTTCAGGTTCTCTAAGTGATCATGGAAATCTTGAACTATTGCTCTCATATCTGTGCCAGAAAACACTGAAAAGTCATCCATAAAAATGCGCAGAAAGGTGGTTAACCCTTTTCCCAATATTAGATACATTGTTCTATTAAAGGAAGCTGGTGCATTTTTCAAACCAAAATCCATGCGGGTATAAACATAAGTTCCCCATGGAGTAACAAAGGCCACTTTGTCTCTATCTTCGGGATGAATCACTATCTGGTTGTAGCCATTGAAACCATCAAGAAAACTATATAGAGTGTGTGCAGCTACTTCTTCAAGCACCTGCTCTGTGAATGGTTTAGGAAAGCCATCTTGAACAGTCACCTTATTTAAAGCACGAAAATCAATGCATACTCTTATTTTGCCACTATTTTTCTTTGGTACAATGACCATGGAAGAAAGCCACCTTGAATGTTCTACTGGAACAATAATACCTGCCTCTTCCAATTTTGCTATTTCTAGCTTTACTGCCTTTGCATACTTTGGATTGAGTCGATAAGGCCTGCTTCTTGCAGGTGAAGCTCCTTCAACTAAAGGTATTCGATGTAATCCAAGCTCCTCTCGTATCCCTGTTAGGTCTTTGTAGGACCATGCGAAGACATTTTTATAGGAAAAAAGTAGAGAAGTTGTTGGAGTTAGACGTCTGCAGAAGCACGCGAACAACACAAGGAAGATGAAGAAGCTTGGAGCACAAACACACAATACTGAATGTATTACCAGAGAATGTACAAAGATAAGTAGCCCATTAGGGCAATAGGCGTACATACAAGTCGGGGGAAAAAAACCTCCTAAAGAGGGGAAAAAGTGCCCCGACAGTCCTAGTGTGTTCACACACATCACTACCTAAATATATCAACAAATCCCCTCTGGGAGTGATGCGGTGAACAAGTAGCTCGCACATCCAATTTTCTACGATGTTGTTCAGGCACTAATGCATATGTCAAACAAACAAAAACACGCAGATGAGTGACAGATGGCTTGCGGTCATGCCAAGCCTCATATGGAGTGATAGACTACAGCGCTTTAGTGGGACACATGTTCAGTACATGTGCTGCACACATGATAGCCTCAAGCCAAAAACTATGTGGTAAAGCCTGACTCTTGACCATGCACCTCGCCATCTCCATGAGTGACCTGTTCTTTCGTTTAGCAACTCCATGCTGTTGAGGTGTATACGGCACTGTACACCGGTGTTTTATCCCACGTTCAGCCAGAAATGCATTAAAATCAGAAGACATATATTCCCCCCCTCGATCAGAACGGAGGGTGCCCATTTTACATGTTGATAGATTTTCAGCCAGAACCAAAAACTGTTTAAAGCACATGAACACTTCGGACTTTGCTTTGAGTGGAAAAATCATCAATGAAAGTCACGAAGTAAAGGTAATTCCCAAAAGAGGGTGTCTGCATAGGACCACAGACATCACTATGTACAAGCTGTAATTTCTGCGTAGCCCGAACTAAACCATCTTTTGGAAAGGAGGAACGCTGCATTTTGCCCAAAATACAGCCTTCACATACATGTTTTCCAGGTTCCTCAAGCTTGGGCAAAGAAGACACCATATCAGATTTCTGCAAGCGTAGCAAACTAGCAAAATTCAGATGATCAAAGCGTGCATGCCAAAGCTTTGCATCTGACATAGCCTGAGAATCATGAACTGCACATGCCGAATCATTCACAGATCTTTCATAGTCTATGAGCTTATATAGCCCACGACACAGAATGCCAGAAGCAATAATCACATCGCCATTTGATAGATCATGAACTGTACACCTGTCATCAACGAATTTCATAACCAAGCCAATCTTGGCTAATGCAGAAACTGATAACAAATTCTTCTTGATCCCAGGCACAAATAAGGCATCTGACAAGGTGAAAGAACTACCATCAGCAGTAGTCAGAATGATCTTACCAACTCCCATAACAGGATAAGAGGAGTTGTTGGCGCATGTGAGAGTATTCCCTGTAGGGGCAGACTCGAGTGAAGAGAAGAAACTGCATTGCGAGGTAATATGTTTGGTCGCCCCACTGTCAAAGTACCAAACATCTCAGTATACTGCAGACATGCACTGCTCATGAGAAGATGGGTCAAAATTGCAAACAGTAGTAAACGCCCATTCTTCTTCATGCACAAGATTAGCAGACTCTGTTTTTGGTGTAGAGGCTTGTGCAACAACCATTCCAGCCTCCTTTTTCTTTGCCTCTTTTGCAGCCAGTTTTGGATAGTTCTTTATGATATGATCATTCCCTTTACAGTACTTGCAAAACAATTTCTGCTTTTCTGATTTCTTCTCATGTTTACCCTGGTTCTTCGAATGCGCAGCATTTGCAGATTTCTGCTTACTAGTAGAAGAGCTCCATTTTCCTTTGCCCTTTTGATTAGCCAGGAAAGCTTGATCTGCAATACGCATAATGGACTTGTTCTGCCTGGACTGATCTTCCTGCAATAGAACAGAGACTAACTCCTCAAATGATAAGGCATTCGGATTGCCTTTCATCATCAACCGAAGAGTATAAGCAAAACTTTGATATGAATCAGGAAGACCATTCAGAACGGTCTGCACAAGTGAGCTATCTGGTATAACCTCATCAACAAAAATCAACTGTTCCTTTAAATCTTTGATCTTCGTTAGGAAACTGTCCATAGAATCACCTTCATTCATGTGCTCACTCTCCAACTGTTTTCGGAGGTAAGCAACACGAGCCTCATTCCTAGCTTGGTACAATGTGGTAAGTGTATCCCAAGCATCCCTAGCTATTCTGCAAGAGCGAATATGAGGAATAATGGCACGTTTGACAGACAAAGCTATCAATGCATGTGCCTGGGCATCTCTGCCATCCCAACGAATTTGCTCTGTAGTAGGTGCAACAGAAACAACAGCACGAACAGGAATCTGCGGAATATCATCTTCGACACCATCTTCATCAGCTCCAGCACCTGTATTTGCAATACCTATCGTTACAGGTGTAACAAGATGTCTTTCAACACCCTGCACAATGTTCCACAATCCTTTTGCAACCAAAACATGTCGCATCATATAAGCCCATAATGGGTAGTTGGTACCATCCAACTTATCCTCAACAACAAACATACGGAATACATCACTGCTTTCAGCCATGGCCGGTGACTAAAATACCTTGATGCAGAAAATTGAATGTATCTCAAAAAGTTGAACAGAACTGCCTAGACGAGTTCTGCTACACCTGTAGTAGACTTCAAGACGCTTAAACTGGCGAACACAAACTGGTATATACCTTTGGCACAAAAAGACAAAATAGCCTACACAAGCACTGTGATAGTGCGTTCGGAGGCCGAAACGAGCTCAGATCGCGATTTCGGCACCACATAACGAAGCTGTTTTGATCTCGGAAACACGTTGAGTATGCTCACCAAAATTCGTGCGATTCTGAGACCGCAAACGGAGGAGTATCGACGGCACCCTAGATGAAGCGACGACCTGCTCTGATACCAATTGTTGGAGTTAGACGTTTACAGAAGCACGCGAACAGCACAAGGAAGAAGAAGAAGCTTGGAGCACAAACACACAATACTGAATGTATTACCAAAGAATGTACAAAGATAAGTAGCCCATTAGGGCAATAGGCGTATAGAAGTTACCTTCTGTAGTAAAGAGGGATAATGCCACAACCAAGAGGCCAAGTGAACTATTTGAGGGTTCTCTTCATCTCCAAGATTTACTTCTTGAACAAATGTTTCAGAATTGGACTCAGTTGAAAATTCATCCCCACTGTATGCAGGAGCGAAGTATTCAATTTATGATCCGCAATTTGTTCCTTGATCCATCCTAAAGGTATATTTGAAAATGGGAGGTCTTGTCTAGAACGAAGGTCAGAATTAGCCTCCTCAGATGCATGCACAGCTTTAAATTTTGACTACCCGGGTCTAGTCGCCCAATTGGAGGTTTCAGTCCTTTGGGAGGTGCCTGCAAAAGATAAGCTCGACTACCTTGCTTCAGAGAAGTAATGAGTTCCTGAGAGAGGATTTGCCCATTTTGGCCACTATTGGCTAAGTGCAGAAGTTGGGCAAAATGGTGCCCACTTTGGCCACCACCAGCTAGGTGCCCATCTTGGGCCTTGTGACGTCTACTTGGGTCACCACCTACTAGGTGCCCAACTTGGGCTTCCTGGTGCCCCATATGAGTGAGGTGCCTGATTTGGGCCTCATGGTGCCCAATTTTTGCTTCTTCCTCTAGTTTCTTGTGATCACATATCTTACTCTTTTTCATAATGTTCAAGTGAAAAACATCAATTTCTTCCTCTTTCTGGCCTCCTTGTGCTGCTTCTATAAAATCCTCATTTACTTCACATATCTCCACTATACAACATTCTGCACTCCCCATCATCCAATTTAATAGGGCATCATCTTGAGAAGGCATTACCTGAGTGTCCATTGTATACCCAGTAGCCTTGTTGATGTCTGATCCTTCTTCCAAATGTATCTGTAATTGATTGTTAGTACATATGGAAATCCATAACTTGCTCTTTCCCCAATCCTATGGAGCCTTTGCTTGCCTTAGCCAAGGCCTTCCCAAGAGTAAAGGGTAGGAGGTCTCGTGTGGTAGGGCAATAACAACAAAGTCTAGAACAAAGTGACAACCCTGCACTATCATAAGTACCTTTTCAACAATGCCAAGTGGTGCAACCCGACGTTGATATGTTAATGTAACTGTGAAGGGTGCTGCCTTCGTGGGATTCAATTTTAGTTTCTTCATGGTGAAATCTGGCATCAAATTGATGCCAAAACCTCCATCTATGATAACACCTGTGAGAGCTTCATCCTTTATAAAAATAGATAATCTTGAGCTCTAATAGTCAGCCAAGGGTGTAGGGGGAAAGTCAACCATAAAACCATCTATGCTAGGAGGTGGGCATAAGCATGCAGAGTGTATAATCTTCAACAAATCACTTCTTACTTTTGAATCCATCTTTCTGAGTTGGTACAGACTAATCTTATGATGAATACCTCTCAAGATTTCCTCAATGTTCACCTCTTGTGTGTCTTCATGAGGACTTGTTGGTTGATCTTTTAGCAAAGTAGTCACCCTCTCATAAGCTCCTTTAATGTCTGCTTGGTCCTTCCATCCCACCTTCCTTTCCTCATCTCTATCTTTGAGTCCTTGTTGTTCCGCCCTATGGGCTGTTGCCGCTTGCCTAGCTCTAGTCATCATTGGCATTGACGAAGATGAAACAACATAAGACTGAGTGGTCATACCTTCTACTTGTGGGGAGACTGCAATCATGTGAATTGGAGGAGGGTGGCTCCTTGGGCAATCTCTGGTATAGTGATCCTTAGCATCTGGACAATGCTGACAAGGAGGTGCACCTTCTGGTAGGGAGCACTTGTTCTGCATATGGCCATACTCACCACAGCAATAACACATCAGTGGCCTATTATATCTAGGCCGAGTTGGACGGGTCTCTTCTCTATTAGGTGCATTCGAAGTACTAGCATAATATGAATCCAAAGCTTGATGGTTACCTCATTGTTGTGCTCCCTTGAGGTAGTAGCAGTCTCTAGTTTCATGACCATCTTTGCCACAGAATTGACAACTGACCTTGTTAGGACACTTAACATTGGAATGTCCACTATTGCTACATATTGTACACCAAACTTGTCTTCGTATGTCCTGTGTAGTCCACAAATCTTCGAACTCACAACGAAGTTGAGCTACTTCATCAACATTGTGGGGTGGGGGCATGACCTTCTCTTCTTGGCAACTTTGCTGCATTCTTAAGGCTTCCAACTCCTTCCTGAGTTGCCCGATAGGATCCAAGTCTGATGCATAATTTGGTTGGGCCTCCCCTTCAAAATGTAGCCTAGCCTCCTCAATGCGCGATGCAGTTGCGACAAAATCATCAAGTGTTGCATCCAATCTAAGTGATTCACGAAGCTTCTGCTGAGATGACTTGGGCAGAGCTTTCTCTATCCATTTTTTTACCAAGAAATCACTTGGAGCATGTGGCAGACGTGAAACAAGTGCTTTTGTTCTAGTTTGAAGTTCATGAAAGGATTTACCTGATCTCAGTTTTAGGTTCTCTAGCTGATCTAGAGCTCGTTTCAAGGAGTTGCTTGGTCGGAATGTCTACGAGAATTCCATTTTCAGTGCCTCCCACATAGTGAAGTGTCCGTCTGCATATTGACTATACCATTTGTCTGCAAGGCCTTCCAATGTAGATGGGAAGAGTGCCAACATTGCATCCTCTCGGTTCTGCAATCCTCGTCCACGGCATAACGAGACGAATCTCCTCATGTGGTCATCCGCATCCTCATAATTTGTCCAAAACTGGCTGCTAAAGAGGCAAAGAAGAAAGAGGCTAGAATGGTTGTTGCAGAGGCCTCTACACCAAAAATAGAGTCTGCTAATCTTGTGCAGGATGAAGAATGGGCATTTACAACTGTTTGTAGTTTTGACCCATCTTCTCATGAGTAGTGCATGTTTGCAGTAGACTCAGATGTTTGGTACTTTGATAGTGAGGCGAACAGACATATTACCTCGTAGGGAAGTTTCTTCTCTTCACTCAAGCCTGCCCCTACAGGGAATACCGTGACATGTACCAACAACTCCTCTTATCCTGTTATGGGAGTTGGTAAGATCATTGTGACTACTACAGATGGTAGTTCTTTCACTTTTTCAGATGCTTTGTTTGCATTAGCCAAGATTGGCTTGGTTGTGAAATTTGTTAATGACAGATGTACAATTCATGATCTGTCAAATGCCGATGGCATTATTGCTTCTAGCATTTTATGTCGTGGGTTGTATAAGCTCATAGACTATGAAAGATCTGTAAATGATTCAACATGTGCAATACATGATTCTTAGGCTATGTCAGATGCAAAGCTTTGGCATGCATGCTTTAGTCATCTGAATTTCTCTAGTTTTCTATGCATGTAGAAATCTAAAATGGTTTCCTCTTTGCCCAAACTTGAGGCACCCGGTAAACATGTATGTGAAGGGTGTATTTTGGGCAAAATCTAGGGTTCTTCCTTTCCAAAAGATGGTTTAGTTGGAGCTACTCAAAAATTGCAGCTTGTTCAGAGTGATGTTTGTGATCCTATGTAGACACCCTCTTTTGTAAATTATCTTTACTTCTTGACTTTCATTGATGATTTAGACATGCATGGGTATATCCATTGAAAGCAAAGTCTGAAGTGTTTATGTACTTCAAATAGTTTCTGGTTTTGGCTGAAAATCTTTCAGCATGTAAAATGGGCACCCTCCGTTTTGATCAGGGGGGATATATGTCTTCTAACTTTAATGCATTTCTAGCTAAATGTGGGATCAAACATCAGTGTACAAGGATAGCCATATACACCTCAACAAAATGGAGTTTCTGAACTAAAGAACATGTCACTCATGGAGATAACGAGGTGTATAGTCAAGAGTCATGCTTTACCACATAGTTTCTGGCTTGAGGTTGTCATGTGTGCAACATATGTACTTAATAAGTGTCCCACTAAAGCATTGTAGTCCATCACTACATATGAGGCCTGGTATGGTCGCAAGTCATCTGTTTCTCATCTACATGTTTTTGGTTGTTTGGGATATGCATTAGTGCCTAAACAACATTGCAGAAAATTGGATTATAAAGTAGTAAAATGTATTTTAGTTGGGTACAGTTCTGAACGCAAAGGCTATCATCTATATCATCCACAACTAAATGCATTCTAGTTAGCCGTGATGTTGTTTTTGTGGAAGATGCTATAATAACCATATTTCCCTTTGATATGCGAAAGGACTGAGCATAAAAGAACATCTTGTAACCAAGGTCATCAAGTTGATCAACTGACATCAAACTGCATGACAACTGAGGTACATGGCATACATTATTCATAATAAATTTTGAACTATCAATGAACTGCACAACCACATCTCCAATCGCCACAACATCACACTAGTAAGAATCACCAAGTCTCACGATACCAAGAGACTTTGCTGCATAATTAGAGAACCATTATCTATGTGGTGTCACATGGAAAGAAACACCACAATCTAGCAACCAGGTGTGGGAAAGAGAATCAGCCATAAGATCCTCAGGTGACAGAGTACTATCAAGTGTCAACACATATTAGAAATAGCATTAATTTCTTCAATCTTCATAGTCGAGGTAGAAGGTGCAGGTAACTGTTTAACATGCCCATCAACATTCTGTCCTTTACCTTTAACATTCTTTAATGCATAACAGTCTTTCTTCATGTGTCCTTTCTTATGACAATAATGGCATTCAATATCCCTCTTCCTTGATTTACTTCTACTCTTATTCCATTGACCATTCTTTTCCTTGTTCTTGCTCCTGCCACGTTGTTGATTATTTCCTTGGTAAGAATCATGAACATTATATGCATCCCACTCTGAGTGCCAACCATAGGCTTTCTACAAATCTTCTCACTCAAGAGTGCTCCACATATGTCATCATAGACAAGTTTACCACTAGGTGCACTATTGCTAATAGCTATGCAAAATGTATCCCATGATGACGGCAAGGTGCATAACAACAATACTGCTTTTATTTCATTATCCATATCCATTTTTTGAGTCTATAACTGAGAGAATATAGCATTAAACTAATTTAGATGGGCAACAACACTATCTGTGTCCTTCATACGAAGGTCATATAATTTTCTCATCAGATAGACTTTATTTGATGCTGTCTCTTTTTCATATGTATTGCATAACTTCTTCCAAAGCTCCTTTGTGCTTTCACAGTCTAATACTGTAAAGTAAACATTATTTGCCAGGTGCAAGCAAATGGTAGACCTGGCCATTCCATCTAACTCATCCCAATCATCTTTATCCATGTCACCAGGCTTCTTTGAAAATCCATTTACTAGCTTCCATTGCCTCCTTTGAATCAGCACATCTTTAATTTGATTCTTCCATAAGCAAAGTTTGTGCCATAAAATTTTCGGATCTCAAAATGGTCTTTGCCTTGCAAGTTATAACTCCTCCTCGGAACCTTAGCACTAGACCCTGATGCACCGGATGTGCCTGAGACCTCTGATGCCATGATAGTAGAGAACTGAATGGAATGATAGTGGAGCTAGATGAGTTTGAACACCAATGAATACATGTATCAAGGAGTAAATTGACCACTGTATAGTTGACAAAACCAAAAATCTAGAAAAAATTTGCCAGAGTATCCTCTACAAAATGAGCGTATGAAAAGTGTTAAAATATCATAAAACTGTAAGTATTGACATGTTTGCCAGTATAGTGAATCACTAACTCCAATGCATATAATCAGTTACCCAATAGAAGCCAACTAGGCTTATCGAGCACCTATGAACAACTATCACACATCTCGTATGGCGAGCTTGGGTAAGTCTTCCACTCGCATCACCGAAGAGACCCCAACATCTGGGTGCCTCCCAGTTAAGTAAACCTCACCGTGACCCTCTTTATCAAACGTAAAAGGCTTTATGCAAAGAACGTAACCGCTATATCAATGACCACATGGACGTACATAAGCGATATCCACAGAAGCATACATGATGTGTATGTGCTCAATGTATGCAGTAAAATGACACTAAAAGGCTGAATGCACAGCCCAAAAACTAGCCGATAACACCTACGAGTGTCTGTCAACTCTGATGTTTTTGGCTCAAAAAACCTGCATAAATTTGCAGCGGATGCTCCCATCAAAACTGAAATCTTTCAAGAAACCTATATTATTACGAGTGTGGCTGAAAACATAGCCCCAAAGGTTGATATTTTATGTCAAAGAAGTACAAAGAACACTCTTCTTGATGTTCTTGGACCTATGTGAAGAGAACTATGTGCGGAAGCACTCCAAAATGGCTCCAAAAACACCCCAAAAATGCTTCAAAAATAGGCTTTGAAAGCAAAGAATGAAGCTTTGAGGGACCAAAACATGTTCAAGGTAATGTCAACCTTAGTCTTTCCCCTTCTTCAGACGCCACAAGAGCATATCTTAGTGGCAAGAGATGTCCAGGTTAAGCGAGCTCCGGGGGGAACAATATTGGGATGGGTGACCTCCTAAGAAGTACCAAGAACCTCTACCTTACTGAAGTTTGCATAACATTCTTACCTAAAGGAAATTGCGTATATAACGCCATGAGTTGGGAAAAATTTCAACAACATTGTCCCACGAAATGGAGTCCTAAAAATTTTTAACCATAAACTCAATGTCACACAAGCCATCCAACAATATAGGGCTTAACAGGCCCATGGCATGCATGCCATAAACTCATACATGGACTCCATCACTTGCAAAAACATAAATACAAATGCTAGCAACAATTCTCTTTGTTGCATAACCATGTAGCTCCTGCAATCATCTTCTTGCAAACAATCAAAAAATGTACTTCTCGCATGTTGATCCATAGTTTTAGAATTGAAACAATGATCAACTAGGATATATGCACTCCAATCCATGCATGTATATACAGAACATGCCATAAAATAAAGTAAGATGCCTAAAAATATAAGGCATACTTCCTTGAATGATCTGGTATGAATTGCATGCATCCAATCCTTCTCGACGAGCTTTGAGACCTCTACACCTTCCTCCTCAGGTCCTAATATAAACTTTGAAGTTTCCAAAAACATCGGATCACTTCCCAAAACATAACGCATGGTTAGATGATTACTAAAATAATGCAAATTTACCCAAAAATGCATTTGTAATCCCTCTTTAGACCTACAGAAACCATTTTAGGACCTACAAATAATCAAAAACTGAAATATATATCATGTGCAAGTGACTCAAGTGAAATTTCTTCAAACACCTTCCCGGTTTGTAAGATATGGCTCCTGGAAGGTAGTTGCCGAAAACTATTCAGACTTTGCAGACCTGTACAAACCTGCAAAAATACATAATTTCCAAAATTTCTTTTCCAAAGTGAAACTAGACCTTGTACTCTTTGAACAAGCTATAGCACATCCAATTTGGAGTTTTCTAGCCCAAGATATGGCCTTTCCAAGCTGGACATGCCAAACTAGTGGACTGTTGGAGGGGCTAAAAAAAGTGTGAAAATGTGATTTTGGGGTGCCCAAAAGCATCCTTCCATTAAGAAAATCCTAAAACTCTCTCCATAAACTCCGAGAGTAGTATATGAAGATTCTTGGAACCATTTTCACCTTTCCAAATCCTCCCTTGTTGCATGCTAATGTGCTTCCCAAAAGAGGCCTAGATCCAGATTTTCACTTTTATGCAAAAACTTATATGGGAGCTTTTAGCAAGCTTCTAATCCATCCTAATGTAGATTTTTCTTGGATTTTATTATTCTCCATGGTAATACATACACCATAAATTACGTATGTATACTTAAATCCATGGGAATCTTCTTAAATGGTCTTTTTTCTTACTCCCAAAAGTGGAATTTGACAAAGATTTACATATGAATTTTTTTCCAAAAAGTGTGGAAAGGGGGTCTTGGAGGAAGTAAAATTCCTCCTTAGATTATTATTTTTATGAATCTAATGATTCCACTATTACGTCCATACACAATATTCTCAGTATATATACTTTTTCCCATCCATCCATAGCTATTGCACCTCTTTTTCCTTTTTCCAAAATGGGAATTTCTTAGATTCGAGTGCTCAAATTTTTTCTCAAACAGTGATGGAAGGGGGTTTTATGGAGGTTCAAACTCCCATCATACTGAGATATATTTTGGATTTCTTAATCTTATATGGAATTCAATACACTCGACTATAGGTATGCATGATTTTTCCTACAAACTAAGAGAAATCATGCTTCATTTTTCTCTTCCAAAATAGCTACTTACCAAAAATAGCACCTGAAATTTATGTGAAAAAATTATGAACATAGCTACTGTGGAGATACCTATAGCTTGTTCAATATTGTATTTTGAGGGAATCCCTAACTTTAATAGGAGTACACATCTCGTACTCCCCACACATAATTTTCCCTCCAACATTGATTATTCAAATCCATTAATTTCTTTCTTCGAAAATGAGGATTAGAGGTAGGAATATGTCCTTTCCCACTTGCTACCTCCTCAATGTTGAGAGCATAATGAGCTTTACTTATGTGTGTGTGCACTAAAATATGTATTAATGCACTCTCCCTTTAAAGAAGACAAATTATGAAGTATAAGATGCCATTACTGAATTAATAACACTATGCATAAGACTTTGAGCTTTTTGCAAAAAACATGTACAAACATGTATTCACCATGCATCATAGAATTATAGCCCTGCGCTATAGTGCAATCTTTAGCTATTTCCTTCTTAAGAACTAGTTAGATATGCTTAATCCAACTAGAATGCATTAAATATCAACTTTTTATGTCATGATGATAGACAAGTCAAAGAACTGAATACATAAACCTGGTTCCAATCAGCTATAATCCATAACCCATCACTGTGCGAATGCATCCTGAATCTCATGATACTCAGCGATCATGTAAATGTGTTGGTCACTTCCTTCATGAACTCCACATGGGGAACTTGGATAGATCATCTGCCCCTCATATAGTTGGTACGGGTGCAATTCCCATGTGACGCGTGCACAAATTGTGACCGATTTAAGGCCCTAATACCAGTATTAGGTTGTGTGCCTCTCACGATTCATCTTTTACTAGCCTCTACAGTTCACGGGTTGCAACATTGTTGCTCGTCTCATAAAGAGAGATCTACTTTTCTTCATCCTCCCGATCGTCGAGCTGCTCATATGTTCTCATGGAGAGTCACTCCCTCAAAAATGAGTGACTGCTCTCTCTTCTACCTTTGTTGGTAAATAATACCCATAGGTGGCATGTGGCATTCTCCTCTCCAAAGGAGGTTCATACCATGAAGACCTTAAAATAATGTGCCACCTGTGTTATCTTTCTTTGATTTTCATTTTGTGAGCATTGTCAATATGGAAAGCAAACCAAAAAGGTGCATAGAATGCAGATTGACTCTTCAATTCAACCTTTAGATCTGGTTCATATAGATGTGTGTCATCATATGCCCACAAGGTCATTAGGTGGTTCTCTTTACTTTTTCACTTTCATAGATGATGCTACTAGAAAATTTTAGGCATATCCTATCAAATCGAAGGATGAGGTATTCCCTACTTTCAAAAAATGGTTTGCTTCAGTTGAGACTGAAAAAGGAACTAATCTCAAAGCTTTATGTTCAGATAATGGGATGAGTATACCGCACATGAATTTAGCCTTTTAAAGAATGCATAAAAATTAGGGACATTCAAGAGAATATCCGATCAGATTAGTCTACAAATGTTCCTGTTCAACAACCATTGAGACACTCTAGACGTGTCTCACATCCACGTGATAGATACATTCCAGGTTTAGATTTTGTTATGCTAACAGATGTGGTTGAGCCTTCTTGCTACAAAGAGGCTATGCAAACCGAGGATCATGTGAAGTGGAAGCATGCCATGAAGAGGGAGTTGGATTCTATTCACAAGAATGGTACTTGGGATTTAGTACCTTTCCCAAAGGGCAAGAAAGATTTACCATGTAAATGGGTATATAAGCTAAAAGTCACAACAGATAGCGCTTCCCCAAAGTATAAAGCATGACTTGTTGCAAAGGGTTTTAAGTAACAACATGGTGTTGATTTCAAGCAAATCTTCTCTCTAGTGGTAAAGATGACTACCCTGTGCATGTTGTTTGGATTCATTGCAATGGAGGACTTAGAGCTAGTCCAAATGGATATGAAAACTTCTTTCTTGCATGGAGATCTTAGAGATGAGATATATATGGAACAACCAGAGGGTAATGTAGTTCCTAGCAAGGAAAGTCTAGTTTGTAAGCTCAAGAAGAGCTTGTATGGACTTAAACTGCCTTGGACAATGGTACCAAAAGTTTGATGCTTTTATGAAGTCTCAAGGTTATTCTATAAGAAATGAAGATCATTGTCTCTACACAAAGAAATGCTCAGATGGTAGTTTGATATGCTTGATACTTTATGTCGATGATATATTGATTGTTGGGAGTCCTCTTATGACTTGTCAATTCTCAAAAAGAAGTTGAGTTAGACATTTGATATGAAGGATTTGGGGGATGCCAAACATATTCTTGGCATGCACATTACTCGTGACAGGAGTAAAAGATGCATATACTCATCTCAAAGTTAGTTCATATCCAAAGTGTTGGAGATAGACGTCTGCGGAAGCACGCGAACAACACAAGGAAGAAGAAGAAGCTTGGAGCACAAACACACAATACTGAATGTATTACTAGAGAATGTACAAAGATAAGTAGCCCATTAGGGCAATAGGCGTATATACAAGCCGGGGGAAAAAAACCTCCTAAAGAGGGAAAAAAGTGCCCCGGCGGTCCTAGTGTGTTCACACACATCACTACCTAAATATATCAACAAATCCCCCCTGGGAGTGATGCGGTGAACAAGGAGCTGGCACTCATGTATAAGGAAGTGCCAAGCTATGTGGAAATCACTCCACAAAAGGAAGTAAGCCCAAAGCTTTGCGGAAAGCTTCAAACTTCTCCCTAGGCAGAGCCTTCGTGAAAAGGTCTGCAATGTTCTCTTGCGTGGGCACATATGCCAAGCTGATCTCACCAGCAGAGAACCTCTCCTTGACATAGTGATAATGCACCTCAATGTGCTTAGTGCGAGCATGGAACACAGGGTTCCTCGCAACTGCCAATGCACTCTGACTGTCAGTGAAGATGGTGGTGGCAGAAGACTGGCCAACACCCAAATCAGCCATAAGGCGTCTGAGCCACACACACTCAACAGTCGTTGTGAAACCCGCCCTATACTCAGCCTCACAACTGGAAGTAGCCACAGTAGGCTGCTTCTTGCTCAACCAAGATATACATGAGCTACCAAGCATGAAGCAAAAACCACTGGTGGACACACGAGTGTCATAGCAACCAGCCCAATCTGAGTCAGAAAAAGCATGCAAATCTGGCGGTAGTGATCCCCCCTTGGGATAAAACAACCCAAGTAGCTGAGTACCACTCAAGGAGCGCAAGATGCGCTTAACCGCCTTCCAATGCGTGACTCCTGGGCAATGCATAAACCTGCTCATCTGTGAGACAGCAAACTGAATATCTGGCCGAGTAATGCATAAGTAAATCAAGCATCCAACAGCCTGCTGATAGAGAACAACATCAAATGCATCTCTAGCATCATGAAGACTCAATCGTAAACCTGTCTCCATAGGAGTGGCAATAGGCTTACAGTCTTCAAGGCCAAAACGCTGCAATAATGTGTCAATATATTTCGTTTGACACAAAGCCATTCCACCATCAACTTGCATAAACTGAATGCCCAAATAGTGATGCAAATACCCCAAATCAGACATCTCAAATGAGGCATGCAAATCAGCCTTGAAATCAGCAATATGCTTCTCAATAGGACCAGTGAGCAGCATGTCATCAACATAGACAACAATGATAAGAAGCACATCATTAGCATGCTTAGCATATAAGGTGCTTTCAGTTGGACTGTTCACAAAACCATGTGCAACCAGATAGGCATGTATCTTCTCATACCAAGCACGTGGTGCTTGCTTTAAACCATATAATGCCTTCTTTAACCTGCACACCTGGTTTTCATGCCCTTTTTGCACAAAGCCACGGGACTGAAAAACATACACTTCTTCATGCAAGTCACCATTCAGAAATGCTGTTTTAATGTCCAACTGATGTACATTCCAACCGTGATGGGCTGCAAGTGCACAAATGCTCCGAACAGTAGTCATACGGTATGTAGGTGCAAAGGTCTCATCAAAATCAATGCCTCTTTCCTGCGCATAACCCTTTGCAACAAGCCTAGCCTTATACCTGTCAATTGTACTATCAGGTTTACGCTTCAGCTTGTATACCCACTTAGTGCCAATGGCCTTCTTGCCAGGAGGCAAGTCACATAAAGACCATGTACCATTCTTCATTATAACATCATATTCAGATTGCATGGCAGCCATCCAATTTTCTGAATTCTGTGCTTCATCAAAAGAAACAGGCTCATTCTCATCACAGAGACTAGACGCAACCATAGCATAGCAATCTGATGCAAAGGAGGCACTATGAGACCCTGAATGAGTACGATATGACAAAGGTGCATCTAATTTGTTGTCACGCAAAGTCTGCACCAGCCATTTTGGCATAGTTTTTGCCTGCTCAATATCAGCTCTCTCATCAACAAGTGCATCATGTAAATCTGTATAAGAAATAGAATGATCTGCATCATCATATGAAACCTGCAAAGGCTGAGAAGTTACCTCATTAGGACCAGCACTAGATTGTCCACCTGTAAAAAGAGGCATCAATGTATTATACATGTCTTTGGAGCTAACAGATGTCTCCTTAGTACATGAAAGCAATCGCTGAATAGCATCTTCCACAAAGACAACATCACGGATAACCAGAATGCGTTTAGTCTGTGGATGATACAGACGATAGCCTTTACTTTCAGAACTGTACCCAACAAAAATACATTTTACTGCCTTATCATCCAATTTTCTGCGATGTTGTTCAGGCACTAATGCATATGCCAAACAACCAAAAACACGCAGATGAGCAACATATGGCTTGCGGTCATGCCAAGCCTCATATGGAGTGATAGACCGCAACGCTTTAGTGGGACACCTGTCCAGTACATATGCTGCACACATGACAACCTCAAGCCAGAAACTATGTGGTAAAGCCTGACTTTTAACCATGCACCACGCCATCTCCATGAGTGACCTGTTCTTTCGTTCAACAACTCCATTCTATTGAGGTGTATACGGCACTGTACACTGGTGTTTTATCCCACGTTCAGCCAGAAATGCATTAAAATCTGAAGACATATATTCCCCCCCTCGATCAGAACGGAGGGTGCCCATTTTACATGCTGACAGATTTTCAGCCAAAACAAAAAACTGTTTGAAGCACATGAACACTTCTGACTTTGCTTTGAGTGGATATACCCATGCATGCCTAGAAAAGTCATCAATGAAAGTCACAAAGTAAAGGTAATTTCCAAAAGAGGGTGTCTGCATAGGACCACAGACATCACTATGTACAAGCTACAATTTCTGTGTAGCCCGAACTGAACCATCTTTTGGAAAGGAAGAACGCTGCATTTTGCCCAAAATACAACCTTCACAAACATGTTTTCCAGGAGCCTCAAGTTTGGGCAAAGAGAACACCATTTCAGATTTCTGCAGGCATAGCAAACTAGCAAAATTCAGATGACCAAAGCGTGCATGCCAAAGCTTTGCATCTGACATAGCCTGAGAATCATGAACTGCATATGCCGAATCATTCACATATCTTTCATAGTCTATGAGCTTATATAGCCCACGACATAAAATGCCAGAAGCAATAATCACATCGCCATTTGAGAGATCATGGACTGTACACCTGTCATCAACAAATTTCACAACCAAGCCAATCTTGGCTAATGTAGAAACTGATAACAGGTTCTTTTTGATCCGTGGCACAAATAAAGCATCTGACAAAGTGAAAGAACTACCATCAGCAGTAGTCAGAATGATCTTACCAACTCCCATAACAGGATAAGAGGAGTTATTGGCCCATGTGATAGTATTCCCTGTAGGGGTAGGCTCGAGTGAAGAGAAGAAACTACGCTGCGAGGTAATATGTTTGGTCGCCCCACTGTCAAAGTACCAAACATCTGAGTCTACTGCAGACATGCATTGATCATGGGAAGATGGGTCAAAACTACAGACAGTAGTAAACGCCCATTCTTCTTCCTGCACAAGATTTGCAGACTCTGTTTTTGGTGTAGAGGCCTATGCAACAACCATTCCAACCTCTTTCTTCTTTGCCTCTTTAACAGCCAGTTTTGGACAGTTCTTTATGATATGATCATTTCCTTTACAGTACTTGCAAAAAAATTTTTGCTTTTCTGATTTCTTCTCATCTTTATCCTGGTTCTTCGATTGTGCAGCATTTGCAGATTTCTGCTTACTAGTAGAAGAGCTCCATTTTCCTTTGCCCTTCTGACTAGCCAGGAAAGCTTGATCTGCAACACGCATAATGGACCTGTTCTGCCTGGACTGATCTTCCTGCAACAGAACAGAGACTAACTCCTCAAATGACAAGGCATTTGGATTGCCTTTCATCATCAACCGAAGAGTAGAAGCTAAACTCTGATATGAATCAGGAAGACCATTCAGAACGGTCTGCACAAGTGAGCTATCTGGTACAACCTCATCAGCAGAAATTAACTGTTCCTTCAAATCTTTGATCTTCGTTAGGAAACTGTCGATAGAATCACCTTCATTCATGTGCTCACTCTCCAACTGTTTTCGGAGGTAAGCAACACGAGCCTCATTCCTAGCCTGGTACAAAGTGGTAAGTGTATCCCAAGCATCCTTTGCTGTTCTACAAGAGCGAATGTGAGGAATAATGGCACGTTTGACAGACAAAGCTATCAATGCATGTGCCTGAGCATCTCTGCCATCCCAGCAAATCTGCTCTGCAGTAGGTGCAACAGAAACAGCAGCACAAACAAGAATCTGCGGAATATCATCTTCGACACCATCTTCATCAGCTCTAGCACCTGTATTTGCAGGACCTGCATTTGTATCACCTCCTAAAGAGGGAAAAAAGTGCCCCGACGGTCCTAGTGTGTTCACACATCACTACCTAAATAAATCAACACAAAGTACTTCATATATTCAATATGTGAAATTGAGCAAGGGTGATTGCCCCAAATCAGATGAGAAAAAGGAATTCATGACCAAATTTCCCTATTAGCCTGTTATTGGTAGTCTCATGTATGCTATGGTAGCTATGAGACTAGACATTGCATTTGTAGTGGGAGTTGTGAGTAGATATATGTCTAATCCTAGAAAGAAACATTGGGAAGTGGTCAAGATGATTTTGAGATATCTGAGTGGCACTAAGGACGTGTCTATGCTTAGGTAGAGGGAAAGCATCCGTTATTGGTTACACAGATTCTCACTATGCTCGTTGTGTAGACAATTGTAAGTCGAGATCAGGGTACACATCATTTTGTTGGAGGTGCTATCTCTTGGAGATCCCATATTCAAGAATGAACAGCTATTTCCACCATAGAAGCAGAGTATGTTGTAGCAAGTGAGGCATGTAATGAACCATTATGGTTTTCTCATCTTGCTTGTGATATGGGTTTATCTTAGCATGTACCTCATTTGCTCAGTGATAGTCAGAGTGCCATTGCTTTGGCTAAGAACCCAGTCTATCATGCAAAGACCAAGCACATTGCGGTGAGGTAGCACTTCATTAGAGATTGCTTAGCCACTCTGCGCATTATACTTGAGAAGGTTCACACTCAAGATAATGCTACAGATGGTTTCACTAAAGCTCTACCACAAGATAGCTTTTGACACTATTGTTACTTGATGGGGGTTACTTGATTCATGATCTTACACATTCACTTGTATATTATGTAACATGCCCATCAGGTGGGAGGTATAGTTTGTATACTTACACTTAGGTATTCTTTATCATTCTTTATTTTTCTCCCATAATTACTTTGGCCATATTGGCCTTTAGTGGGAGATTGTTACCATTAGCGTCCATGTGAACGGCCAAATGGCCACTGTACACTTCTTTGTATAAGTTCTTTAATAAAACATATAGTGGCGTGGTCAGCCATAGACTAAAAGTTCGATCGCATTTGTAACACCTAAGAAGTTCATGCTCCTTGTGTACTGTGTCTTTCTACATATTCTGTAGCCTCTATGCAGAGTACAGTGTGCGGTACTTAGAGCTCGGTTTTCTATTCCAAGGATATCATTGTGGAGCCCTTGAGAAGGAGATTGGACTATGGTGCATCACCATCAAAATACTTCATGTGCTTTCTTTATGTTTCTGATACTCATTTCAACTTAAAGTTCATGACTTTTTAGAAATCGTGTGTAGCTTGAAATCTTTCATGTTGAAGACCAAGTTCATAAGGGTCTTTAGACTAAAACCCATACATGATGACAAAAGGTTTGAATCTATTGCAACATGCTTAGTGTTTTTGTAAGAAAATTTTGCAAGTCATAAATATTCATTTCAATTGGTTTGCTTTTGAGATACATAGGCTCCTAGCATATGTCTAATCATCCGTTTGAGGATGGTTTTCTATGCTTATTTTCATATTCATATTCAACCAACTTAAGATAACTCTCCATAAATAACACGTGAACTTTTTATCTCGATGAGGCTCTCTCTTCATGAAAATTATAGAGATGATAGAAATTTTGCACAAACAGCTTAGCCACTTTTGGAATCTCAATGTTTCTAAGAGTGGGAATGAACTTTTCCATCTTGCTCATCGTGCAAATGGATATTCTCTTCAACTTTTGGGTAAAGAACTATAAAAAATATTAAAATACTTTGCCATATTTTTGAGGTTTTTGTAATGGATGCAATAGACATCATATCTTAAGTGTTTATGCTTTGTAAGCCTGGCATATGACACCTTAGCACATATTCCTACAAATCCTTGTATAAACTAGGCTAATAAAAATGGAATTTGAGGAATGAATTCGATTGACACGGGGATGTCCTACACTAAGAGAAATATGGCATTCAAACTAAACTTGTTGCTTAGATTCTTCGTTACTTGGTACACAAACCTTGTTTTTGTATAACAATTATTCATGTTAGATTGAATAGTTCTTGAAATGGTTATCCAATGATTCATTTGTTTGAATAGATCTTTCAAAAAAGGCATGCAAAGCTTTCATGTACCTTGGATGGTCTTTACATTTTCCTTACACGAACTCAATTAGATCATTGTAGACTTGTACATGAAAGACCATCCACTACTACATTCAACATTCCTCCCCAATACCAAAGTTCATAATCAAGTTCTTGAAGGATCTTGGCCCTCTTATCTTTTTTTCCTCCTAAATTTGATTGGTTTCTAGACCACATTATACTTTCTTGATCAAAGACATCTGTAAATTTGGCATCAAACAAGTAATTATGCCATATATTTAATGCATTATTGATTGCAAATATTTTTTGTTCGTAGGTAAAATAATTATGTTGACCTGTGTTTAGTTTCTTACTATGAACTGCTATTGGTTGACCATCTTGTACTAAAAAAACTTCAGTTTCATGTGCACATGCATTGGTTTTATATACAAGTGGTTGGTTTCGATTTATATTTTTTAGATCCCAGGCTGAATCAGCCCCTTACTTAAGGTGTTTGATACTTTCACCTTGCTACAAAACCCATCTAAGGAGCCTAGATTTACCTTTGAGTTGATGAGTCAAAGGAACTAATCTCTTGAAATAGTTTGGAATAAACTTCAAATAATCCCTTGCCATCTCGTGAGAACTTTCGAGCTGCTTTATAGTTTTGGGATGATGCTAGTCCCTTATGACCTTTACATTGTCAACTTTGATTCCTTTATTAGAAATCACATGGCCAAGATATTTAACTTCTAATGTATAGAATTCACACTTAGGTTCTTTACCATCAAGATAATTCCAAAGGAGTAGTACTTAAAATATCTTTGGAAGATGATCTAAGTATTTACAATGATCTTTACTATATAAAAGGATATCATCAAGAAAATTCACCACAAACTTGCCCAGACAATGTTGGAATTTTACTCACAAGTGTGACACAAAGACTTGAATGATGTGTCTCTGACTCTCCTCCCACCCATATATACCCTCTTGTACTCTAAAAATAGCAATGGTATACTCTAAAAATAGCAATGATCTGGAAGTAATTTCCATTACTACCAAAATACCTTAGGGTATCCCCCGAGCTTGGGACCTTGGCCAACTAGCCCTTGTCCCTCTCACACATGGATTGATCCTAGTGGATCAATGTGAATTGATCCGTGTGGATCAATGATCCCTATGGATCACATGCACGAATCCCTGTGGATCAATGTCTGACACTCTCTCCCCCTTCTAAAGATCATTGTCCTCAATGATCAATGAGGGAAAGTACTTGCAAACTAGAGCTTCTGATTCCCAAGTAGAGTCAATAAGTGGTGATCCTCTCCATGCTACTAGATACTCCTGGATGACATGATTCCTCAATTGATTTTGTCTCCGATCTAATATCTTGTCTAGAGAAGGATTCATGCTATTACTTTCTTGCAAAGAAACAATACCTTCTATTAGATTATCCTTCTTAGAAATATGAAACATTGAATGAACTCTGCAATCTAGAGGAAGCTCTTATCGGTATGCAACTTCACTTAGCTTTTTAACTATCTTCCAAGGTCCACAAAACCTTGGTGATAGCTTACTACACTTCCCTGTGGAGAAGTAGATCTAGTTGGTACCTGAAGAAAGACTTTATCTCCCTCCTCAAAGGATCTAGGAGATCTCTTCCTATCAACATACTCTTTAGCCCTATCAGTGGCTTGCTGCATCTTGACTTTAGCTATTTCTAAATTTTCTTGGACATTTTCTAAGAACTCCAAAGCACTAGGACATTTCTTTGGCATGCATATGGTACTAGGAGCATTGGGATTCATATGATAGTTCATCTCAAAAGGACTCAACTAGTAGCAAATAGTGATCCCAATCTCTTTGTCTCTCAGAGATATATGCCCTCAACATGTCCTCTAAAATCTAGTTGACCGTCTCAGTCCTCTGACTCTAACATCCCTATATAAAACTGTGGATGTCCATAACCAATGCAATCTAAATATATGCTAGATAAACAAGTCCACCACCTGTGGAGCTTTTATCATCTCTTGCGTATGTATGAATTGATCCCTATTAATCAATGTTATCACGATCTTGCTCACATGCACACAGAGGTTGCCGATACTGAAAACACACAAAAAAATAGACATGCCAAGAGACGATACAGAACGCAATATTGGGTGCAATCTCCCCCATGCACTATGTGTCGACAGTCCACAGAGTGCATGTATTTATAAGAATTTTTGATTTTGTCGAAATAGTGGTTACATGAGAGCGGTTTCAAAAACCATACATGAAAGTAAAAGTTGGTAACTTTCATAGGAAACCTTTGCTTTCAATATCAGAAATTGCGGTCTACAATGACCCTTATTCTAACCACTACTTTTCTAACTGTTTATAACAACAGAACTATCTAGGCGGGTTTATTTACAAACTAAATTATAAGTCGGATCATTGATGTCTACTCTAAACTTGGATTATTGATGTCTACCCTTTCATGCCTTTCACAGCCTCACAAACCTTCAGCTATTATCACTACAACATATCGAGGGTATACGGAGGCTGTTACCGAGGAAAATGAATGGGCATAATTTCTCCGCGACATCGTTGTCGCAGTCGGTATGTATGTCAGAAACATAAAACTGATATAGGTGCCGGTATAGTCATCGGTATAGGCATTGGTATGGGCGTCGATATTACTAAAGCTTATATCGATGCCCATACTGACAACTTTGGTGGGTGTATCGATGCCCATACCGACGACTCTATTGGGTGTACTGACGCTTATACCGACGACCATATCTGCAAAACGTTGTTTGGGCAGAGTGTGTTGTCTTTTACTACAACATGATGTTGTTTAGCAAAAGACAATACACTCTGCCCAACTCTAAACCGAGTACATGTGATATGTACTCTAATGGCAACAAAAAAATGATTTTATATGAGCAAAAATGAACCATGAATCATGTACAGAAAGTTGTATATTCCATAAATGAAGGATGTACAAGAGTGTGGAAAAGCACTTCAATATAGGAACCAAATACAAAATGTGACAAAGCACTTCTATATAGGAATCGAATACAAAATTATGGTATATCATTGCCACATAGGAGTGCAATACAAAATTGTGGCAATGTGACAAAGCACTTCCATATAGGAATCGAATACAAGATTATGGTACATCATTGCCACATAGAAGTGTAATACAAAATTGTGGCAAAGCACTACCATACACATACGCAAGGGGATCGAAACATTTACCCATACAATCCTACAACAAAGCATATGTGTAAAATCAGAAAAAATGACATGACATTTATAAACAACAACTAAAAATATGAAACCAAGCTATAAGCTTACCTAATCATAGATTCTCCTATGAAATCATTGCACCGCGTCCCTCTAAGTCATGCAACAGTGCAGCCAATCCATGACGATATCCATAAGCTTCTTCGGTTCATGTCGGAGGACGACCCACCAACAACTCCTATAATAAACATGCAAAATGTTAGATGAACATACATGATGTGCTTAACACAAACAAATTCAATAATTAAAATGATACTTGCAAATTGGTAGCGCATACTATCATATCCGCCGCTACCTACATGCGACGTTCCAAACATATCTAAACGTGTGACCGCCGCATCTCGCTGTTAACAATATCGATCAGGAGTATGTTGTTGCTCATCCTAAATCGATTCCCACTCTTCAACATCTAACCATACAAGCTTCAGTAAGCGTGCTCTGAAAGCATCACGAGCTTCGGACCGTCGATGAGACATCACCTCGCGTGTCGTATGCTGAATCCATTCTGAACTCAAAATAGGATGCCCAGGTGCTGGCCGGTACTCTTCATATATCGATTGTGTGATATAATTTTTGGAATCCTTATCCTATTCGCTCCATTTTAACATGATAGAATGTCAAAACTCTATGGAGCAAAGCTATCGAATGCGCTGATGCATGGACTTCCCGACTGCATCCATGACTGGAGCTCCATTATGTATGTGATATATCTTGGAGTCGTCATGGTCATGTGCTCCCCAAGGTGTACGTGGAGATCCCATCTCATCCAATGTGGAGATGTTAAAATGCATGTGTGTATGCATATGCAAGTGTGTATTCATATGCATGTATGTGTGTATGCATATGCATTTTTGTATGCATATATGTGTGTATGCATATGCATGTATGTGTGTATGCATATGCATGTGTGTATGCATATGCATGTGTGTATGCATATGCATGTGTGTATGCATATGCATGTGTGTATGCATAAAGACATGCATATGCATGTGTGTATGCATATGCATATGTGTATGCATACACACATGCATATGCATGTGTGTATGCATATGCATGTGTGTATGCATATGCATGTATGTGTGTGTGCATATGCATGTGTGTATGCATACACACATGCATATGCATGTGTATATGCATATGCATGTGTGTATGCATGTGTGTATGCATGTGTGTATGGATATGCATGCGTATGCATATGCATGTGTCTATGCTGTGTGTGTATGCATATGCATTTGTGTATGCATATGCATTTGTGTATGCATATGCATTTGTGTATGCATATGCATTTGTGTATGCATATGCATTTGTGTATGCATATGCATTTGTGTATGCATATGCATTTGTGTATGCATATGCATGTGTTTATGCATATGCATTTGTGGTTGTCCGAATAAACACCGAAAAAACGGATAGGGATACACTTTCGATTGTCTTGATGTGATTGTCTTGATGCCAATATCTCAACTAATAGAAGGTTCATGTTGTGTCAATACAATACAACTTCCTAAAGAAGATCTATGGATATGTGAAGTTGTATTGTATTAATACAACATGATCCGTCTACGTGTATGTTTAATTTTAGGATGCTGCAAAATATTTTTGAGACATCTTTTAATGATATGAACCACACAAGATCATTTTCCTTGAATTCCTTAGCTAATCATTTTGTATTGATATTACATGTGTATCGCTCTTGACTTTTCATATTGTGCTCATGAACATCGTGAAGTATAGAACTGTGATCTTGACCAATAGAACTAGCGATCAGAATGTCGGTTTGGGTGAGTGACATGGGAGTGGAAAGCTTTTAATTATAAACAATTTCAAAAGGTGCACAACCAATAGTGGTGTGTGTGGTGTTATTGTAAGCAAAATGAAGCAATGGAAACTTTTAATCCCATTTAGTGGGACTATCTAATGAATAACGATACAATAAATCAAGAATAGAACTATTTGTAGCCTCACTTTATCCATTACTTTCGAGATGGAGTGTAGAGCTAAAATCTATTTTAGAACCAAAATGTTGAAATAAGGCAACCCAAAAATGATTACAAAATCTATCAGATAAGATAACTTTAGGAAATCTACGATGTGGGAAAATGCATTTAATGAATAATTTTGCAGCCTAAAGTGCAGACAAAGTTTTTCTACATGGAATGAAATATGCATATTTACTCAACCTATGAACTATTGTCCAAATCATATCATTATGTGATGAATTGATGGGAAGAACTATGACAAAATCCATGGAAATTTGTTCCCATGGTTCGTTCTGAATGGGAAGTGGCATTAATAATCCAAATGGTTTACCCTGTTGATGTTTTATATGCTGACATACAATGCATTGAGAAACATAATGTGCAATATCTTTTTCCATGTGTGGCCAAAAGAAGAAATCTTTGCACGCAGAAATGGTGCTTTGTATGCCTCTATGACCCATCTAAGATGGTTCATGCATTTCTTTGATGTCAAAATCTTTAAAAGCTTGGGTTATGCATAATCTATGTTGAGAATAAAGAAAACCATTATGAAATGTATAATATTCATCAGATAAAGATGCACCATTGTTGAAGTCATGCTATGCACGTGAGAAATACAAATCAGATGCATAAGTGGAAACCATTTCTTGAAAAGAATGAATTTGGATGGCAGAAATATTATGCAAAACAACAGAATGTGAAGGAAATCGGCTAAGAGCATCAGCTACAACATTAGCTTTACGAGGATGATCTTGGATCATGGGTTGAAAATTTTGAATGAATGATGCCCATTTAAGATGCGGATTAGAGATTAAGGGCTGATTTAATAAATGCTTAATAGCCTGTTGATCGGTTTTGATTAAGACCTTAGAGGCCATAATTTCCAAATCCGCAAAGCATGCACAATTGCTAATAATTCTTTATCATATGTAGTATAATTCTTTTCTAAGGACTTAAGCTTCCTACTCTCAAATGCAATGGGATGATCATTTTGCATTAGTAAAATAGCACCTATTCCTGAACCACTAGCATCAGTAACAACATGAAAGGGTTGTGAAAACTTAGGTAACTGTAAAACACGTGCACATGGAAGTGCATGTTTGAGTTTTTCAAAGGACTGTTGTTGGGTAAGTCCCCATGCAAATTTTATTTTCTTTTTCAATACCAAGGTAAGAGGCAATGCTAAATAGAAAAAATTTCGAACAAACTTCCTATAGAAACTAGCCAAGCCAAGAAAAGAACGAACATCATTGATTGATTATGGTGTAGGCCATTCTACAATAACTTTAATCTTTTTTGGATCCACATGGACACCTTCACTTGAAATCATATGTCCTAGATATTCTAGCTTACGTTGAAAGAAGTAACTCTTTTCAGTATTAGCGTAAAGTGCATTTTCTCATAGTAAATGAAAAATTGTTTTAAGATGCTTCTCATGCTCACTATCATTCTTAGTGTAAACAAGTATATCATCAAAAAATACAAGAACAAAAGCTTGGTAATCAATAAAAATGTTGTTCATCATTCGTGCAAATGTAGCAGGGGCATTAGTAAGTCCAAAGGGCATTACCATAAATTCATAATGGCCGGTTTGAGTTCTAAATGCATTCTTAAAAATATCACTTTGCATCATACAAATCTGTTGGTATCCCGATTTTAAGTCAATTTTAATAAAGACAAGAGCTCCTCGTAATTTATCTTAAAGATCATCTATTGGAGGAATAGGGTATCTATTCTTTATTGTGATCTTGTTAAGGGCTCTATAATCAATGCAAATTTGATAAGTTTTATTCTTCTTCTCTACTAAGAGAACTGGTGCTCCGAATGGGGAAGAACTAGGCCTTATAAGTTCTTTTTGTAGTAGGTCTTTTACTTGGTTTTCTATTTCCTTTTGGTATAGTGGGCCATGTCTATAAGGTGCTTTATGAGGAGGAGAACTACGAGGGACTAAGTCTATGCTATGGTCAAAGGATCCTTGAGACGGTGGTAATTCAGAGGGATACTCAGACATAAAACAATCCTTATAAGTACTCATGAAAGGTTTATGTGAATCAAAAAGTGTATGAGTATAATCATTGATGACATTGATAAAAACAATGCATGAATTGAATCCTTTCCTAAATGCATATTTTACTTGAGTATGAGTAATCAATGGAAATGGCTAGAAATCATGCCGTGAAGAAAAAGTAATGATTTGACCTTTAAATTCAATGTTAAAGGCATGTGTATGGTAGTCAATGTTAGGGTTATAATGATGAAGAAAAGGCATACCTAGTATAACATCGTAAGATTGCGAAGGTGCAATTAAAAATGTTTGTGAATCAACATATGGGCCTATGCTAATCGTAACATCTTGCACTTCTTGTGTTACATTATAACAATTACCTTGAAATGCATCTTTTACTTTATATAAGGAAGGAAATGTTTTTAATTTAAGTTCTTGTACCAATAAATGTGAAATGAAGTCATGTGAACTATCATTGTCATGTAAAATTTAAACGAGTTTGTTATTTATAGTACCCTGCATGCAAAGTAGAGAATGAAGAGAGATATTGTTATCCAAGGTACTCAAGTCCTTCTCCAATGATTCTTCTGTCCAAAGAGGAGGAATTTCTTCATTATGGGCCTCCATGTTATGTAATTGAGTTGCGATTGGTTTCATGTTAAGAGGTCGCAATCGGCACTTTATTTTTGTATGTTCATGTTTACCATAATTGCAACAGATGATTCGTGGTCACTTTTATTGGGCATCCATCGCTGAACTTTGTAGGGTGGATGGTTTGGTATGTTGGAGAGATGAAGCAACATGTGTAGTTGAGTAGTTGGATTGCAGTGGATGAGGAAAACTAGAGTAAGATGTGGCATTAAATTTATGTTTCATGGGAAGATTTGGTTTAACAAAAAGTGGTCATTGATGCAGTTGTTGTAGACGGATTGACTTGGTTATGGACTGGAATTCTTTCTCTGCATCATAGCTGAAAGATATAGCCTTGTTGAGGGTTGTAGGTCGTATGGTATGGAGCTTAGCTTGGATTCCCACCTCCAAACCATCTTCGTAGTTTCGTTGCAAGCTATCCTCCGGTACATCTTCAAGCATTTAAACCAATAGTAAATTTTGCCAAAACTGCTCCGTGTAGGTAGTAACCGTCCCTCCTTCCATGTAAGGTTCTTCCATGCACATCGAACATGTAAATGGTATTGAGGAGGAAGAAAAGAATCCTTCACTTTATCTTGGAAAGCCTTCCATGTTGTTGGATGCTCAATACTGTGCCACAAGACATTCCACCAGAGTTAAGCCTTTCCTACTAAGTAGTAGTGGAAAATTTGACTTTTTCACTTTCAGCATATGTTTCATCAGTATAAAAGTCATCAAACTATGACAACCATGAAAGGATTAAAGCTCCATCCTTATGACCATCAAACCGTAAAAATTGGTAATTCTTAATATCAATCTTGGAATGCATACCATTTGATTCGGTAGAGATAATAGCTTTGACCACCCTTGTAAGGTTATCTTCATCAATTTGCATCTTCTGGAGTACTTCATCGTGTTGTCGGATCTTATTGTTAGCACCTCGAAGTTCGTGCCACAGAGCTCAAGTTGTTGCTCGAGTGTTACCTCGGGTAGAGGTGACTCACTGAAATCCTCCGTTGTGTTCGTAGGGTCCATGAGGATGTAGAAAACAAAACCCTCTTCCAAGATATGTAAAAACAATTTTTGAGATTGTTTGAGTTGAAATGTAAAAGGAAGGGTTGTTCTTGGGAATTGAAAAAGTAAGAAAGAGATGAAAGTTGTGTTAAATATAAGAAAAGAGAACTAGAGTGACAACACAAAGAGATAGTGTAGTGGTAAAAGACTTCCCTTGAGTGAGTGAGGTTGTGGGTTCAAATCCTCTCACCTTGGTGAACATAAAACCCTTTATTGCCACTCATAAATTAAAATTGGTTCGTGCATAGCCAAGGGCTGCCAATGGTCACCAAGGGAGCCTTGGGTGGAAAAGATGCCAAAGTAATACCTTAATTATGCCTTAAGTTATGCCTAAGTTCTATGCCTTAGTTGATGCCTTGGCAAACAAAAACCAAAAACTGAAACAAAAACAGGGAACAGAAATGGAAACGAAATTGCAAACGGAATCAGAACTGGAATCGGAATCAGAATTGGAAACCCGAATCGGAATTGGGATTGGGATCGCAAACAGAGAACATCGAAAACAGAGACCAATCGCCAAAACGAAGAGAAATAGAACCCTCTATAGTGACGTGTGCAAGGCTTTGATACCACTGTTATCAGGATCTTGCTCACACGCAAAAAGAGGTTACATATGTAGAAAAAACATAGAAAAATAGGCATGCTAAGAGACGAGACAAAATGCATTATTGGGTGCAATCTCCCCCCATGCACTCTATCTTGACAGTCCACAGAGTGCATGTATTTATAGGAATTTTTTATTATGTCAAAATAGTGGTTACATGAGAGTGGCTTCAAAAAGCATGCGTGAAAGTAAAATTTGGTAGCTTTCACAGAAAGCCTTTGCTTTCTCTCAGAAATTGCGGTCTACAATGACTCTTATTTTTATCACTATTTTTCTAACTCTTTCTAACAATAGAACCTTCTATGTGGGTTTATTTACAAACTAAATTATAAGTCGGATTATTGATGTCCGCCCTTTCATGCCTTTCACGCCCTCATGAACATTCAGCTGCTATATCAAAAACACCAAGACACATTAATACATTAATACATTAATAAATTAACACTCCAACAATGCCTTGTTCAATACATTACATAATTTATAACAATCAATGTCTGACGCTCTGATCCCTGTGGATCAAGTGGATTGATCCCTATGGATCAATGTTTGATACTCTGATCCTTGTGGATCAAGTGGAGTGATCCCTATGGACCAAAGTCATGATCCCTGTGGATCATCAATCTATCTACCACAACTAGGATAGTATCCCACTTCCTTTGGGTCCGGTCTAACCCGACTATGAAGTCCATGGATACATTATCCCAGATATGATGTGGAACCTATAAAGGATCCATGTGGATCAATTGGATTGATCCTTGTGGACCAATGTTTGAAATTAGAACTATTTGCTGCTTTTACTTCCATGCAAACGAAACTTTTCCATGAAGCAAGTTCCTCATACACGTTGTTATTGATGAATAAGAAGAGATGAATTTTTGATAAAAATCGAAAAGTCCTAGAAAAAGACCGTAACTGCCTCTCATCCTAAGGAATAGGCCAAAATAATATAAATGAAACCTTCTTGGGATTCATCTGAATCCCATCAGTACATACTCTATCCTCGAAAGAAATAACTGAGTCTTCTCTGGATTAGCTGAGTCTTATCATGATCTCTTACACTAGTCTGATGGTAGCCACTTGTAAAATCTAGTTTACTAAATACAGTGGCCCTATCTAGAGCATCTACGAAGATCATCGCCTATAAGATCCATCTTTCTTCTTCACTAGATGAATTGGTGCTACAAAGGGTGAATAACTGGGTCTAATTAGCCCTTTTCTATAACTACTCATCCAAAACTTTGTGAACTTCATTCTCCTCCTAGAAACTCATTCAAAATGGTGGCCGAGTAGTCAAGCTCGCTCTCAGTACCAATTCGATTCTATGCTCTATATTCTTGTAAGGAAGCAAACTAGAAGGTAATTCTTTTAGGAACAAATCTTGGAATTCTGCTCTCACTTTCACTAAAAGTGCTGAAGTATTCCAACTAGAGTCTCCATGACTGCATGAATCCATCATACTACACAATGAATGCATAAAATATAGAAAATAAATAAACTTACTATCAACTTTAAGCAGCTTGGTAACATTTACCAATCACGTCTCTTGGAGATTTGGTTCTCCATGGATCAATAGTCGCCTCCTCTCATGCTCAAACTTGATACTTTTCTTAGTCACTATTTATGATGCACTATAAATAGAAACATCAAACTTGCTTCATAACTACTTCCATTTGGAACTAACTTTCTTACTTGTAGACCTTGCATTATTGTACAACCACTCCCTACTAGAGACAACCTTATCTTGTCTAATAATCTAAACCATGCCTTGCTATATAACCTTGGCTCTCTCTTCTTACTAGGCACTTAGACTATATCCTTGCCTTGTTTACTGTTTGCAAACCTTGCCTTTTTGTGTATCTTGGCCACTCTAGTGTATTTGACCCACATACTTGCCTTGTTTGCTCTCTACAGACTTTGCCTTTCAGTGTATCTTGGCTAGTATAGAGTTCTTGGCCTACAGACTTGCCTTGCTTGTTGAATGAAAATGAGTCCACCTAGGATCTCTATTCATGAATCTTAGAATTAAGCTGCTATAGAATCAAGATATGATTCCTTTGGAAACTAGAAACTTTAAAGTCTCGCTCAACTTCCAAATCTAAGAAGTTCTTACATGATTGTTCTTGTACTTGTAGGTGTTCTTAGATTTCTCTTCTAAGGTGTCAATTTACCTTGAGACCTCTTACCCTGAAGTTTCTAACTCATGAGACTTTGGTAAAACTAGGCTTGTCTCACTTTGTCCTTTCTACAAAAGGGCAATTCTTTTCACTTGAAGAAATTCTCATATGTTTCTAAATGTATTACTTTACATATTTCAAATCTTGACTTTATTCCTTGTGATCAAAATGCCACTCGCATTCTTCTTAGATCATAGAATCTTTTGATCAAAATGCCACTTGCATTCTTCTAGATCCTCTATTCTAGATTCAAACTAGAAATCCTAAAATTCTTAGCTATGAAACTATCATGTTCCTCATGATAATGACCTTGGCAACACTTGCCCTTTGTCTTAAGAAGTAAGTGGTAGCAGAAAAAAAACAATTACAAGTCTTTGCTCAATGCAACATGAAGAAATAAGAAACTTTTGGTATGTTCTATATGCTTGCATGCATATGCATACTAATTTTCTAAAAATTTCGGCAGCATAATGGCACAATTTTGAAAGCCAAAAAAATTACGACAAGCAATTTCCATGATACCGATGCTGGCAGGCACAATCTATCTACAAATAAACCGAAAGGGGACTACACACTCTAACAAATTTTGCAATGCCAATAGGCATAATATAAGCATAAGTATACCAAAATGGGATTACACACCCTAATAAATTCATATTTTTCTCCTTGTAACCTGTAAGAAAATACCCACCTATCCCTCCAAGAAGAATACATGCACTGCACAATATGAATCCACATATTAACTATGTGTATACTCTAGGTGCTATGCAAAATTACATGTCCTATATGCAATATGATGCAAAAGGAGAGCAATGATGCATATAAACTAACAAGAGACTTATCCGAAGGTTCAATAAGTAATTTGCAGGTGTGTGGAAGTTCTGAAGATGGTCCACCCTTCTTTGGAATAGCTTTCCAAGTCTCTCCAAATAGGTTATGCTTCAACACGATGCTTGAAAAAGGGTCATTGAGGATGAATGATAAACTCCAAACTTTGAAGATGATGGGAAGTAAAGCCAAACTATGGCTTGCAGCCACTCCTTGCAAAGAACTCTAAGAGAGCTATGCAGAACAAGAAAAAAAAAATTATGGATTTGAAGGAGACATGCCCAAGATAAGGTAAAAATAGTGGAAAGAGGTAAGGAAAATTGGGAAAGTTTATGCAAAGAAACAAAGCTTCAATTATGACCTTAATTAAATCTTTGAAATTGGCACTCTGTGTATAAAACTCTCCAACCATGGTGATAGCTCTCTACTCTTACGAAGTCTGCCTTAATCCCACATGCATTATTTCAACAACGCAGGGCTATATGTAGTCTACTTATCATGAGTATTTTAAGAGAAAGAGAAAAGTGCATAACAATGAGAACTCCTCTATCATAGCTTCCTCTAAATGCAGGCACTGTAGAGAAATTCAGCGAGGACCGGGGAATCCGGGCACATGTTACGGTTGGAAGGAAAAAAAACTCCTCTAGCCAAGTGGGTGCATGACTTCTTCGTAATGCCATGCGAGTGGGTGGACAAAAATTCCTCAGGCTAGGCGGCTGTTCATGGACAACTTCATGGGAATCGATCCTAATCCGCTCATCACAAGCATCCACGTGCTTCTCTTTCGAGGGGCCATCTATGCTCTGATCACGGGAGTTTGCCTATGGGGGTATGCTTAGGGGCAATTTACGTGGGTTTGTCTTCTTTTCCTCTAGTGTTAGCTGAGAATTCTGACCGAGAAGACTCCCAACGATGACCCTTCCCGCAATCTCCGATCAGGACGACGACAAGAAGATGATGAGCTAAGAAAACAAAACATAGGAATGCATGAGAAATTGCTAATGCTATGATATCAATTGAGAGACAAAGACTTGAATGATGTGTGTGTGACTCTCCTCCCATCCATATATACCCTCTTGTACTCTAAAAATAGCAATGGTATATTCTAAAAATAGCAATGATATGGAAAAATCTAGTGTGAACATGTGGCCATCATGCAACACTTATTGCCATTAATACCCAAGTAATTCCCATTACTACCAAAGCACCTTAGGGTATCCCCTAAGCTTGGGACCTTGGCCAGCTGGCCATTGTCCCTCACACACATGGACTGATCCCTGTGCATCAATGTGAACTGATCCCTGTGGATTACATGCACGGATCCCTATGGATGTTAAGCATTACTCAAACCCAAGGCTGCGACAAAAAATTCATTACATATTGGCTTTATTCGCGGAAGCAAGCAAGTTGATAGCATGGTCAATAGGCTCTTACAAGAGTTGTAAGCTATCTTAGAGTTCCACAAGGAACAGATCACTGCACTTGTTTGAAAAGTCTTTAAATTTATTCAATAAACTTGAAAGAGAACATAAAGCATAAGAAGCGTTTTCTTTACACGTTTCTGTAACTTAATTCTAGAAATTAAAGGAGTGCTTGAAACTTCATGTTCACGTCTAATGATATGAATTTTCCCGTTAGTTAAGGATTCCAATGTATTCAAATGATAGCTATGCATTCCATGTTCGTAGTTGTGAAATCAAGCTGGGAAAATTTAAACTTTCTAACAAGTGTGTAAGTAAATAAAATATGGATACCATAATCATCAATCTTGATTTGTGTATGTTGTACCCCATAAATGATATGTCAAATTGCAAATGCATATGTTGCAAATCGACTTGTTTATGTGAGGAGAACAAAGTTTTACGGAGGAGAGCAGATTGTGCAAATACCATAACGGAGGAGAGCCATCGAAATACCAATCGAAGGATAGCTTGATACCTTAAAGAGGGCAAATATGCTGAACGAGCAAACGAAATACGCAATAGATATCATTCCATTGCTTTTCTTGTTGGAGGGCTCTCCCTTGGTGCAAACGATGCCTACGTGACAATGAGGATTTGGGACATCTTTTCTTTTTATGCTTGAAGTCAATTTTGATTTAACGGACAGATAATTAAATTGGAAGCAAGCATTGCTAGATGAAGGGATCACATGTTTCTCAACATTGTGAAATGCTATAAAAGGTGAGATCCTCTCGAAGATCTCGAAAGAGAGAAGTGCTTCTAACTTTGGAAACCCTCCTAAAGAATGGTCGATTGAAAAATCTCTTTTCCTTTTAGGCAAAATAATTTCCAATTGTAAGAAGCCCCCGCCTCTTAGACATCATAAAGTGTTTTCCCTTGAGAACAACAAGATTGAACACAAGTAGTGTCTAGATGATGGAGATTGAACACAAGTAGTGTCCTCTAGGAATGCATAGGCGACCCTTGCTTTGTGGAATTGGGGAGTTCCCATGTGTATTAGGCCTTTCTCTTGTGTAATTGTTTTCGCTATCAATTAAAGCATGGGAGAATAGGCAATTAAATAAATAAATTGGAGAAACTTTCGTGTTCCTTCCATAAGGTGTTCATGATTATGTAGCTGATTTTGTTATTCACATGCTAGATGAGGCGAGAGAAGATGAACTTTTTATAGAACCAATGTAAGTTAGGAACCTGTTTTATATCTCTAAATTCACCACGTTCATAGTAGCTTAAGATATGAAATTGAGAAGCAACATCAAAAAGGAGCCAAAGTCAACTTTTCTCTAAAAAGGAGCCAAAGTCAACTTTTCTCTGTGGCAACACGCCAAACACGAAGAACTAAATGTGTTAATGAATTCTCAAGTTATAGGATCAAATATAACACAGGAAAACAAGTTCATTAATAAGGAAAAAGATGGAGGTTTAGAGGTAGAGTGTTGGAGTTAGATGTCTGCGGAAGCACGCAAACAGCATAAGGAACAAGAAGAAGCTTGGAGCACAACACACAAAATTGAATGTATTACCACTAGAATGTACAAAGATAAGTAGCCCATTAGGGCAATAGGCGTATACACAAGCTGGGGGAAAAAACCTCCTAAAGAGGGAAAAAAGTGCCTTGGTGGTCTTAGTGTGTTCACACACATCACTACCTAAATATATCAACAAATCCCCCCTGAGAGTGATGCGGTGAACAAGGGCTGACACTCATATATAAGGAAGTGCCAAGCTATGTGGAAATCACTCCGCAAAAGGAAGTAAGCCCAAAGCTTTGTGGAAAGCTTCAAAATTCTCCCTAGGTAGAGCCTTCATAAAAAGGTCTGCAATGTTCTCTTGCGTGGGCACATATGCCAAGCTAATCTCCGTAGCAGAGAACCTCTCCCTGACATAATGGTAATGCACCTCAATGTGCTTAGTGCGAGCATGGAACATAGGGTTCCTCGCAACTGCCAATGCGCTTTGACTGTCAGTGAAGATGGTGGTGCCAAAAGACTGAACAACACCCAAATAAGCCATAAGGCCTCTGAGCCACACACAATCAAGAGTTGCTGTGAAAGTTGCCCTATACTGAGCTCACAACTAGAAGTGGCCATAGTAGGTTGCTTCTTGCTCAACCACGATATGCATGAGCTACCAAACATGAAGCAAAAACCAGTGGTGGACACACGAGTGCCATAGCAACCAGCCCAATCAGAGTCAGAAAAACCATGTAAATTTGGCGATAATGATCCCCCCTTGGGATAAAACAAACCAAGTAGCTGGGTATCACTAAAGTAGCAAAAGATGCGCTTAACTCACTACAAAAAATTGATGGTATACCGAGGTTTTTACCGAGGGAAATGAATGCGGCTTTATTTGCCATGACACGGATGTAAAGGTCGGTATGCGCATCGGTACTAAACCGCCGGTATCAACGTTGGTATATGCATCAGTATAAGCGTCGGTATATGCGTCGGTATAAGCTTCGGTAATACCAGCACCCATACGAATGCCTATACCGAGGCCTCTGCTGGGAGTACCGTCGTGTATATCGTCGCCTGCTGGGTGTATCAACGCTAATTTCGATGAGAGTACTGGGAGTACCGTCGCGTATACCGACGACCATACCTACAAAATTGTTTTTGGGCAGAGTGTGTTGTCTTTTGCTACAACAACATTACCATGATGTTGCTTACTAAAGGACAATACACTCTGCCCACAAAAAACCGAGTACATGTGATGTGTACTCTAATGTCAACCGAAATATGATTTAGTGAAACATAGTATTATTGGATGACACAAAAGAGATAATCACAATGAACCATGAACCATGTACAAAAGAAGTTATATATTTTAATAATTTGCATTTACAAGAGTGTGGTAAACCACTGTCATATATGATGCTTTTACAAAATGTGGCAAAGCAATGCATTGCCATATGAAAATCAAATACAAAATTTTGGTGTTCCACTACCATACACATGCAAAGAACGTTCCATATCAACAGTCTTGCAACAAAGAACATTAATGGAATGAGATAAATTCACATGAAAATTACAAACAACAAGTAAAAACCAAGTATATAAATTAATTACCTCATCGCAAATGCTCCCATGAAAGGACCGCACCGCGTTCCTCCAAGTCCTCCAATAGTGCAATCAACCCATGACGATATCCGTAGGACTCCTCCGTTTCTGTTGGAGGACGACCCATTGCTAGCTCCTGAAACAAATTTACAAAAGATTAGAGGAACATACATAAGAAATTTAACACAAATAAATTCAATAAATAAAATGGTACTTACAAACTCATGACGACGCATCGTGTCATATCTGCCACTGCCCAAATGTGACGGTCCAACCGTATCTAAACGTGTGGCTATGGCATCTCGCTGCTAGCGATATCGGTTAGGAGTCTACTGCTGCTCGTCATGAATCACGTGCCACTCCTTAGCATCTAACCATACAGGCTTTGGTAAGCCTGCTCTGAAAGCATCAGGAGCCTCCGATCATCGATGGGACATAACCTCACGTGCAGTGTGTAGAATCCACTCTGAACTGACAAGAGACTGTCCATTGGCTGGTCGGAACTTCTGATAAATCCTTTGTGTGATATAATTCTTCCGATCTTTATCCTGCTCACTCCATTTCAGCATAATAGAGTATCCAAACTGGATGGAGCAAAGCTGTTGTATGCATGCACGCATTGCTTTGCCAACCGCATCCATAACCAGAGCTCTATCTTGGATACTATACACCTTAGAGTCATCATGGTCATGAGCACGCCAAGGTGTACGTGGTGTTCCACGTGGTGTACTACATGGCATACCTACATCTGAGGTACTCGTCCTAGGAGTAGAAGCGGGCGACACAACGTCCGTGGCACTACCTCCACAACAGCCGCCTCCTCCACCTCCAGACCTACCTGTAGATCCACTCCTAGAACCTCCTGCTCTAGAGCGTGACCTCAATCTACGAGACGAGCCAGAACCTGTATTGCGCTGAGGTGTTGAACGCACATGTCTACTAGTAGACCTTGTAGGAGATGGCTGAAAATATGATCGTGGTGGAGTCACAAAGCTAGGAGACATACCTCCTACAGGAGTAGCACCACCCATCTCTTCCTCCTCGACAATATCGATTGAATCTCTGAGTCCACTAGAGATGGACTTTCTTCTACATCTATGTTTTCAAAAATTTGTCTACTACGTGGAGCGACTTGTAAAACAAATAGCCACTTTGGTTCTTTTGAATCTGGTATAAAAACAACTTGCTCATAGTGTTCTGGAAGTACAAATGTATCCCTTTCATCTTCCATAATCTGGTGGAGTCGACTTGAAGCAAACCACTTTTATCCCATCTCACTGTTGCGTTTCTTTGAGAGGTGACTACTCTATGTGCTTCCAAGCATGAGAGTCAGCAGGCACTCGAATTACATTATTTGTAGACCTGCTCTTTGTGTGCCATGACATTAACTCAGCTATAGATTTGCATGACCATGTTCTTAATTCATGGAATGATAGGAAAGTGGCGAAGAACCTTTGCGGGGATTGCTTGGCCTACAAACTCTTCTCTAAATCTATTTGCTTCACACTTTGGACATACGTGGAGATGCTCATACTCATTCCGAAAGAGAATGCAATCATTCGGACAAGCATGAGTTTTAGTAAAATCCATTCCAATGGACTGTAAAAGCTTTTTCGCATCTCCACGTGTTGGAGGCATGTCATTGTCCTCTGGCAAAAATTGATCTTTAAGAAGCCTGCAATAAGCAATTAAAATGATAGTAGTAAATAAAGTTATTGTGATACAACAATGAAATCCAATTTGTTCTCCACTTACCTGAACAATTCAGTGACACTAGTATCTGACCATCCATAAATGGATTGCAGATTGAGCATCAGGAGTGCCGCACGTAGTACATATGTCTTTGCTCCATTGTAAAGCGGTAAACGAGCTAGTCTTCGCATGTTTTCATATTCTTCATCGACTTCTGATCGTGGAATTTCTGTTGTGTCCATGAAACTCTCGACACCTTCTCCACCATCATGATCTTCATCCATTTCATAAAATGCTTCAAGCATCTCTTCCATATGTTCATTTTGTGTAATATTATTAGTACTTGCTTATACGTCTAAGTCCCTTTTTGCTCTCTTTTGTCCACGAGAGGTTACCAGTGCAATGTCGTTTGGGTCCATATGCTCACTTAGGGGACCATGCAAATGATAGCGTAGGTTTTCCAGTCGACTCCTATCAAAGGATCCATACTCTCTAACATGTGCAGTACAAATCTATTGTTTTCGATAAATTTCATACTTGCACTGTGTGCAAGGACAGGCCATTCTCTCTTCAGGATCCAAAGAAGCCATCTGCTACAATATGGACATTCTAGAACATTTGTTTTTTTATTAAACCTAAAAATCATACTCTTAAAGACTTAAACCTGAAATACTAAACCTAAATACTTAAATACCTTAAAAAACTTAAAAACCTAATTTTAAAACCCTAATCTATATAAGTATCCTATTTTATCTATATATTCGGATTTTTTCTTAATTGATCCTATTTTATATATATATTTATTTATTTATTCAGATTTTTTTCCTCTTAATTGAGTTATATGTATGCCTAAATCCTAAAACCCTAATTTTAAAGATCTAGACCTAAATTATGTATATTTCTATACACATATGTATATACGTGTATATATGTATTATATGTGTATGTGTATGTGTGTATATATGTTATGTAGGTGTTAAAACCCTAAAACCCTAATCAAAATGACCTAGACCTAAAACATTTATATATATGTATGCATGTGTATATATATATGTATATGTATATATATGTGAATATAGATAGGTGTATAAGTATGTGTGTTTGTGTATGCGTATATATTTTCACACTATTTAAAATGATTAAAATTAAACCTATTTTTATATATTTAATCATATATATTTAATTTATTTATTTAAGACACTAGTTCTTATCATATTTTATTATCTATATAATTATCCTACTTTATATATATATATATATATATATATATATATATATATATATATATATATATATATATATATATATATATATATATAATTTATATACTCAGATTATTTTCTTAATTAATACTATTTTTATATATTTTATTATAAATATTTAATTAAATTATTTAAAACACTAGTTGTTTTTATATTTATTTATCTATATAATTATCTTATTTTGTATATATATATTTATTTATATATTCAGATTTTCCCCTTACTTAGTTATATTTTTATATATGTTATTATAAATATTTAATTATATATATTTAATTATATTTTTTAAAACACTAGTTCTTTTTATATTTATTTATCTATATAATTATCCTCATATATATCTATATATATATATATATATATATATATATATATATATTCAGATTTGTTTCTTAATTAATCCTATTTTTATATATTTAATTTTATATATTTAATTTTATATATTTAATTGTATATATTTAATTAAATTTTTAAAACATTAGTTCTTTTTATATTTATTTATCTACATAATTATCCTATTTTATATATATATTTATTTATATATTCAGATTTTTTCCTTACTTAATCCTATTTTTATATATTTAATTTTATATATTTAATTAAAACCCTAATCTTAAAAATATAATCCTAAAATATGTATATTTTTGTATGCATGTGTATCTACATGTATATATGTATTATATGTGTATGTGTATGTGTGTATATATGTTATGTAGGTGTTAAAACCCTAAAACACTAATCCTAAAGATTTAGACCTAAAATATGTATATTTCTGTATGCATGTGTATCTACATGTATGTATGTATTATATGTATATGTGTGTTTGTGTATATATGTTATGTAGGTATTAAAACCCTAAAACCCTAATCAGAAAGACTTAGACTTAAATCAGAAATACTAAAACATAAATACTTAAACACCTATAAAAAGCTAAACCCCTAATCCTAAAACCGTAATCATATTTTATATATATATTTATTTATATATTCATATTTTTTTTCATATTTTTCTCTATATTTTTTCCTAATATGAATGTAATTGAGTTATATGTATGCCTAAACCCTAAAACCCTAATCTTAAAGATCTACACCTAAAATATGTATATTTTTGTATGCATGTGTATCTACATGTATATATGTATGTGTATGTGTATGTGTGTATATATGTTATGTAGGTGTTAAAACCCTGAAACCCTAATCTTAAAGATTGAGACCTAAAATATGTATATTTTTGTATGCATGTGTATCTACATGTATGTATGTATTATATGTATATGTGTGTTTGTGTATATATGTTATGTAGGTATTGAAATCCTAAAACCCTAATTAGAAAGACTTAGACTTAAATATGAAATACTAAAACCTTAGTACTTAAACACCTATAAAAATCTAAACCCCTAATCCTAAAACCCTAATCATATTTCATATATATATATATATTTATATATTCAGATTTTTTTTCTTATTTTTCTCTATATTTTCTCTTAATATAAATATAATTGAGTTATATGTATGCCTAAACCCTAAAACGCTAATCTTAAATATCTAGACCTAAAATATGTATATTTCTGTATACATGTGTATATACATGTATATATATATTATATGTGTATGTGTATGTATGCGTAAATAGCCTAAAAACCCTAATCCTATTTTTATATATTTGGTGTAAAGGAAAACTTCAAAATAAAAAATATATATATTTAATTATATATATTTAATTAAAACAGTAGCATGTGTGTATATGTGTGTATATGTGTGTATGTGTGTGTATATGTGTGTATGTATGCATGTGTGTATATATGTGTGTGTATGTATGCATGTGTACATGTGTGTGTGTATGTATGCATGTGTGTACATATGTGTGTGTATGTATACATGCATGTGTGTATATGTGTCTATGTATGCATGTGTGTATATATGTGTGTGTATGTATGCATGTGTGCATGTGTGTGTGTATGTATGCATGTGTGTACATGTGTGTGTATGTGTATGCGTGTGTATGTATGTATGCATTTGTGTGTATGTATGTGTGTATGTATGTGTGTATGCATGTGTGTGTGTGTATGTATGTGTGTATGTATGTGTGTATGCATGTGTGTGTGTATGTATGCATGTGTGTATATATGTATATGTGTGTATGCATGCATGTGTGTATATGTGTGTGTATGTATGCATGCATGTGTGTATATGTCTGTGTATGTGTATATGTGTGTGTGTATGTATGTGTGTATATGTGTGTGTGTATGTGTATGTATGCATATGTGTATATATGTGTGTGCATGTATGTGTGTATGCATGTGTGTGTATGTATGCATGTGTGTAAATTTTTATGTATGTGTATGCATGCATGTGTGTATATGTGTGTGTATGTAAGCATGCATGTGTGTATAGGTGTGTGTATGTAAGCATGCATGTGTGTACATGTATGTGTGTATGTATGCATGTGTAAATGTGTAAATGTGTCTGTGTATATATGCTCTATTTTTCTATCTCTATCTTTCTTTCTTTCATTATTCTTTATCTCTCACTTTCTCTCTCTCTCTCTCTCCCTTCCCTCTCTCTTTCTCTCTCTCCCTCCCCCTTTCTCTCTCTCTCTCTCTCTTCTCTCTCTCTTTCTCCCTCTCTCTGTCATCTCTCTCTCTTTCTCTCTCTCCTTCTTTCTCTATCAATAGAGAATAAAACAATCACTTACAAGTATGTCCCTCTTTTGGATCATTGTCGTCAAAGCGTAATGTATGTCGCCTATTGTCCAATTCCAAACAATCGACGCCAAAGAACTTCTGCAAAATCAAAGAAAAGAGAAATTATAAAACGAAAAGCATAGAGAAACACAAATGCTAATAGGACGTGCATCACTTACCAAGATGTGAGACCTAAGCCGAGAGAGAGTGTGTGTGTGTGTAGAGAGAGAGATCTGTGTGTATGTGTGTGTGCACAATGCAATGCACGTAACAATTCGGTTTGCACGCACAAGTTCGACAAAAGACCAACAATACTCAAACACGCGCAAAAATATGAAGTTTTGCTCTCAAGTTCACGGTATGTTTAAAACTTGACCTCGGTATATGCGTCGGTATAATCGTCGGTATGGGCATCAGTAACTTCCAGTCAATTACCGATGCTTATACCGATGCATATACCGACGCATACACCGATGGCTACGGGCCACACCGACGATCCGTTTAAAACGGTCATACAGACAGTCACTTGACCGTTGGTATCTCTAAGTGACATTTTCAAATGGCCATACCGACGCCGAGTGTGACCGTCGGTATATGCAGCGGCGGTATATCCTCAAAACAAGTAAGTGGTAGCAGAAACAAAACAATTACAAGTCTTTGCTCAATGCAACATGAAGAAATTAGAAACTTTTAGTATGTTCTATGCTTGCATGTATATGCATACTGATTTTCTAAAAATGTCGGCAACATAATGGCACAATTTTGAAAACCCAAAAAATTATGACAAGCAATTTCCATGATATCAGTGGTGGCAAGCACAATCTATCTACAAATAGACCGAAAGGGGATTACACACTCTAACAAATTTTGCATTGCCAATAGGCATAATATAAGCATAAGTAGACCCAAATGGGATTACACACCCTAATAAATTCATATTTTTCTCCTTGTAACCTACAAGAAAATACCCACCTATCCCTGCAAGAAGAATACATGCACTTCACAATATGAATCCACTTATTAACGATGTGTATACTCTAGGTGCTATGAAAAATTACATGTCCTATATGCAATATGATGCAAAAAGAGAGCAATGGTGCATATAAACTAACGCGAGACTTATCTGGAGGTTCAATAAGTAATTTGCAGGGGTGTACAAGTTCTGAAGATGGTCCACCCTTCTTTGGAATAGCTTTCCAAGTCTCTCCCAATAGGTTATGCTTCAACACGATGCTTAAAAAAGGGCCATGGAGGATGAATAACAAACTCCAAACTTTGAAGATGATGGGAGCTAAAGCCAAACTATGGCTTGCAGCCACTCCTAGCAAAGAACTCTAAGGGAGCTATGCAGAACAAGGAAAAGAAATTATGGATTTGAAGAAGATATGGCCAAGATAAGGTCAAGAAAGTGGAAAGAGGTAAGGCAAATTGGCAAAGTTTATGCAAAGAAACAAAGCTTCAATTATGACCCTAATTAAATCTTTGAAAATCGACACTGTGTGTATAAAACTCTCCAGCCATGGTGATGGCTCTCTACTCTTACGGAGTCTGCCTTAATCCCACATGCACTATTTCTACAACGCTGGGCTATATGTAGTCTACTTATCATGAGTATTTCAAGAGAAAGAGAAAAGTGAATAACAATGAAAACGCCTCTATCGTATCTTGCCTCTAAATGCAAGCACTGCAGAGAAATTGAGCGAGGGCTGCGGAATCCGGGCACATGCTACGGTTGGAAGGAAAACTCCTCCAGCCAAGTGGGTGCATGAATTCTTCGTAATGCCATGCGACTGGGTGGACAGAAATTCCTGAGGCTAGGCGGTTGTTCATGGATAGCTTCATGGGAATCAATCCTCACCGCTCGTCACAGGCATCCACGCGCTTCTCTTTCGAGGGGCCTGTTGTGCTCTGATCACGGAAGTTTGCGTATGGGGGTTGGCTTAGGGGCAAGTCATGTGGGTTTGTCTTCTTTTCCTCTAGTGTTAGTTGAGAATTCCGACCGATGAAGACTCCCAGCAATGACCCTTCCTGCGATCTCCAATCAGGACGACGACAAGAAGATGATGAGCTAAGAAAACACAACACAAGAATGCATGAGAAATTGCTGACGCTATGATATCCATTGAGAGACAAAGACTTGAATGATGTGTGTGTGAATCTCCTCCCATCCATATATACCCTCTTGTACTCTAAAAATAGCGATGGTATATTCTAAGAATAGCAATGATATGGAAAAATCTAGTGTGAACATGTGGCCATCATGCAACACTTATTGCCATTAATACCCAAGTAATTCCCATTACGACCAAAGCACCTTAGGGTATCCCCTGAGCTTGGGACCTTGGCGAGTTGGCCATTGTCCCTCATACACATGGATTGATCCCTGTGCATCAATGTGAACTGATCCCTGTGGTTCACATGCACTGATCCCTATGGATCAATGTCTGACAACAAGTGCCATCAAGGATGTTAAGCATTATTCAAACCCAAGGCAAAGCACTACCATACACATACGCAAGTGGATCAAAACATTTACACATACAATCCTACAACAAAGCATATGTGTAAAATCAGAAAAATTGACATGATATTTATAAACAACAACTAAAAATATGAAACCAAGCTATAAGTTTACCTAATCATAGATTCTCCTATGAGCACCGCGTCCCTCTAAGTCATGCAACAGTGCAGCCAATCCATGACGATATCCATAAGCTTCTTCGGTTCATGTCGGAGGACGACCCACTACCAACTCCTATAATAAACATGCAAAATGTTATATGAACATACATGATGTGCTTAACACACAAATTCAATAATTAAAATGATACTTACAAATTGGTAGCGCATACTATCATATCCGTCACTACCTACATGCAGCGTTCCAACCATATCTAAACGTGTGACCGCCGCATCTCGCTGTTAACAATATCGATCAAGAGTATGTTGTTGCTCATCCTAAATTGATTCCCACTCTTCAATATCTAACCATACAAGCTTTGGTAAGCCTGCTCTGAAAGCATCACGAGCTTTGGACCGTCGATGAGACATCACCTCGTGTGTCGTATGCTGAATCCATTCTGAACTCAAAATAGGATGCCCAGGTGCTGGCCGGTACTCTTCATATATGGATTGTGTGATATAATATTTGGAATCCTTATCCTATTAGCTCCATTTTAACATGATAGAATGTCAAAACTCTATGTAGCAAAGCTATCAAATGTGTTGATGCATGGACTTCCCAGCTGCATCCATGACTGGAGTTCCATTATGTATGTAATATATCTTGGAGTCGTCATGGTCATGTGCTCCCCAAGGTGTACGTGGAGATCCCATCTCATCCAATGTGGAGATGTTAAAATGCATGTGTGTATGCATATGCATGTGTGTATGCATATGCTGTGTGTATGCATATGCATGTGTGTATGCATATGCATGTGTGTATGCATATGCATGTGTGTATGCATATGCATGTATGTGTGTATGCATATGCATGTGTATGCATATGCATTTTTGTATGCATACATGTGTGTATGCATATGCATGTATGTGTGTATGCATATGCATGTGTGTATGCATATGCATGTGTGTATGCATATGCATGTGTGTATGCATATGCATGTGTGTATGCATATGCATGTCTATGCGTATGCATGCATGTGTGTATGCATATGCATGTGTGTATGCATAAAGACATGCATATGCATGTGTGTATGCATATGCATGTGTATGCATACACACATGCATATGCATGTGTGTATGCATATGCATGTGTGTATGCATATGCATGTATGTGTGTGTGCATATGCATGTGTGTATGCATACACACATGCATATGCATGTGTATATGCATATGCATGTGTGTATGCATGTGTGTATGGATATGCATGCGTATGCATATGCATGTGTCTATGCATATATGTGTGTATGCATATGCATTTGTGTATGCATATGCATTTGTGTATGCATATGCATTTGTGTATGCATATGCATTTGTGTATGCATATGCATTTGTGTATGCATATGCATGTGTTTATGCATATGCATTTGTGGTTGTCCGAATAAACACCGAAAAAATGGATAGGGATACACTTTCGATTGTCTTGATGCCAATATCTCTGTTGAAAAAGAAGGAGCAAGCTTAGTGGATAATTTTGGTAATTTGGATATTCCAAATGAGCCTAAATACTTGGATAAAGGTAAAGCCACGACTCCTTATCCATTAGGAGTCAAAGGAAGCATCAAAGGACACTCAAGGGAGTTTGAAGATGAAGAAGAATCCATTGAAGAGTCAAGAGACAAGGAATGGGTATGTGAAAGGTGACACATGCACTCATACAAGCATGAAGGCGCATTTTCGGGATACCAAGACTGAGGAGAAGCATCTAGCAAGTGCCCAGGGACCAGAGGAGCATGCCCAAGAAGTTTCAGCCCCAAATCATCTCTGTAAGTGAGGTTTTGGATCAGTTTCTCACACTAGACCCTCTCTCTCTAGTGTAGTCTGTCAGACATACCCAACTTGTAACAGGTGTTGCTCTCTGTGTATAAATCCAAATTCAGTAATTCTTGTCTTGAATGAAAGCCTATCTGTCTACTTTCTTTGTATAAAGTCTCACAGTGATTGCGTACTGCTGCGCCAAGATATTGTCATTTCTCTGTAACTGAAATTTGTGCACAGGTGGACAGACAGGTAGTCTGTTTTGTAACAGTGTGTTGCCTGACATATACTCATCCAAATTGAGTGTTTGTTGGCTTGTTAGAAAGCTAACAGAGTCTTCTAAGTGTGGACAAAATCTTGGAGTCATTGGATTTCAGGTGGTGGATCAAATTGCTTGATCCAGGTCAGGTACTTTTCAAGAGTAGGCTGGGAGACCTATTTTGGGTTCATTGTGCTTTTGTTGTGCATATAGAGGATTTGTTCCTCACAGTTGGTATCAGAGCTTTGAAGCTTGGATTAGGTGCAGCACACTACAAGGAAGTACACTTGGAGAAGAAGGTGCTTCATCAAAGAGGAGAGAAGTGCAACACAAGGGATTGTTTGACAAGGTAACCTCTTTATCATAGTCTCATTTCAATGGCAGATTTGGGGCAAAAAAGTGGAGTTGTTGGACAAGGACAACTACCAACCTTGGAGGTTCAGAGTTACAAATTACCTCATGGGCAAAGGGCTATGGTCCATAGTGAATGGAGAAGAAGAAAGGCCTGATGTAGACCTTGAAGATGCAACCACTACCAATGCACAAAGGAAGGAGCTCAAAGAGTGGGAAAAAAGGAATAGAAGAGCAATGTTTCTCATATCTCAGGTAATTTCTAATGCTATGGTTGGTCATATACAAAATTTTGATAATGCCAAGGATGTATGGGATGCTTTAGAAAAGGTTTATGCAACCTCTACAAGAGCTAGGAAGATGCAACTAAAAAATGAGCTCAATACCATGAAGAAAGCTAGTAACCAAAGTGTGGTTGAGTACACACTCAAAATCAAGGATCTAAGGGATCAATTAGCATCAGTGGGATGCAAGGTTGATGATGAAGACTTGGTTCAAGTCACTCTCAATGGATTGAGAGGAGAAGACAAGTGGAAGCCTCTCATTACCACTATCCTCTATCGAGATCCACTTCCATGCTTAGAAGACCTCATTCCTCACTTGGTGGCTGAGGAGGCATCATTTGGAGAATCATCCAAAAGCAAGGACACTCATGTTCAGGTCCTATACTCTTCAAGAGGCAAAGGGAGAGGTGGAAGAAGAGGAAGAGGAAGAGGCTACAACAATCAAGGCAACCATCAAAGCAAAGAAGAAGGAGAAAGCTCAAGTGACTCTACATTCCAAGCAAAGGCAAGAGGTAGAGGCAAAGGAAGAGGAGGCTACAACCCCCACAAAGGTATGATTTGCTATAATTGTGGTAAACCAAATCATATAGCTTCAGATTGTAGATATAAAGATGGTAAATACACTCAAAGAAAGCAAGGGAACTATGAAAATGCTTCAAACAAGGAAACAGGTAATGATCAATTGCTTGCTATGAGACATGGTTATTCAAAGGATGCTAAATATGATACCAAATGGTACATAGACTCAGGGTGCAGCAATCATATGTCTTGTGAGGGTGATATATTCACCAATTTGCAGGTTCCAAAGTCCAAAGAGTGTGTGGAGACAGGTGACAACACCGAACATGTCATAGAGCACATTGGAGATGTAAGAATTGGATGTGACAAATCAGCCAAGGTGCTTGAGAAGGTATTGCATGTTCCATCTATTACTAAGAACCTTATTTCAGTAGGGCAAATGGTAGAGAAGGGTTTGCAGGTCACCTTCAATGACAAAGGATGCTTTATAAGGAATCCTAAAGATGGAAACAAGCTTGTTGCTCAAGGAAGAAAGGAAGGAAGAATGTTCACCTTGGATGTGTCTCCTAATGCAAGCAAGGTATGCTTTGTTATGATTGGTAATCAAAGGATTGCTGACCTTTGGCACAAGAGAATAGGGCATGTCAAAATTCCTAAGCTAAGGAATATGAGCAAGGAAGAGCTTGTAAGAGGGCTGCCCATGTTTGAGAACAAAGAGCTTTATGAATTTTGTGATGCATGTCAACTAGGGAAGCAAGCAAGACAACCATTCCAAAGGAGCACACATAGGGCTGCAAATCTCTTGGACCTCATCCATACTGATGTATGGGGACCTTCCAAAGAGTCATCCTTGGGAGGATCAAGGTATTTTGTTACATTTATTGATGATTATTCTAGAAAAGTTTGGATATACATCATTAAAGAAAAATCAGATGTGTTCTCTATGTTCAAGAGGTTCAAGCAAGAGGTTGAGAAGGAGACAGGTAAATATATCAAAGCCCTAAGGTCTGATGGAGGGGGAGAATACTTCTCCAAAGAATTCAGCTCTTATTTGTATGAGAATGGTATTAAAAGGCAATTTACATGCAGGTATACCCCCCAACAAAATGGGGTGGCTGAAAGGAAAAATAGGCACATTGTTGAAATTGCAAGGTGTATGATTAATGAAGCACACATGCCATTATTTTATTGGGCTGAGGCTGTTTATACTTCAGTTTATTTGATGAATAGGGTACCTACAAGTGGTGTGCATGAGTTGACTCCAAATGAGGCCTACTATGGTAAGAAACCAAGTGTGGAACATCTCAAGGTTTTTGGATGTACTTGCTATGTGCACATTCCACAAGAGGTAAGATCTAAACTTGATGCAAAATCTGAAAAATGTGTTTTCATTGGCTATTCTACTGAGCAAAAGGGGTACAAATGCTATAACCCTTACACCAAGAAGTTGTATGTATCAAGAGATGTAGTATTTAATGAATTGAAACCTTGGTATGTAGACAAGGGAAAAGAAAAGGTAATAGATGATGACTTGGATGATGTATCGGTTTGTGGTAAAGGTGATATGCAGGTTGAATCAACTCAAATGAGTGGGCCTGAGGCTTCAACATCAAGATCAGATAGCCAAGGACACATGGGAGAAAGAAGAAGTCTATCAGAATCACCAACATCCAGGTATAAGTCTCTTAGTGACTCTCATGATGATCATAAAGGTGATAGTGAGTCACAGGATGAAGAAGACTATGAAGAAGTGATTACACCACAAGTAAAGCTTTCAAGGTTAAGGAAGCAATTTCCTAAAGGGAATGAGAGTAGATCCTCAAGGCTCAAGAAGCCAATACAAAGGTTAAGTTATGACTCTTTCATTGCCAAGCACTATGCCTATATGATGCAGGTTATTGGAGATAATGATCCTCAAATGTATGAGGAGGCATCAACAAAGGAGGAATGGAAGAGAGCAATGGATGAAGAGATGAAAGCACTCAAGGACAATGAGACTTGGGAATTAGTGCCTAAAACACCAGGTATGAAAGTGGTTCAAAACAAATGGGTGTATAAGACTAAAAGGAATGCCGATGGTTCACTAGCTAGACACAAAGCTAGGTTGGTTGCACACAAACTTTTGGTGTGGATTATGAAGAGACCTTCAGCCCCGTGGCTAACAAAACAACAATAAGGACCTTAATAGCTGTATGTGCAGGTAGAAGATGGCCTACATATCAGCTTGATATAAAAATGCATTCTTGAATGGTGAGCTAAAAGAAGAGGTATACATGGCACAACCTATTGGATATGAAGATGTGGATCATTCCAATTTTGTTTGTAGGTTGAAGAAGGCCTTGTATGGTCTTAAGCAAGCACCAAGGGCCTGGAATCAAAGGCTTGTGGAATACCTTGAAAAGTGTGGGTACATTCAAAGCAAATCTGATCCCTCACTCTACATGAAGAAAGAAGGGAGTAAGGTGGTATTTATTTGTATATATGTGGATGATCTTATCATAACAGGTAGTGACCATGAAGGAATTAAAGACATCAAGAGGAGCCTTGGAAAAGAGTTCAAGGTATCTGATTTGGGTGAGTTAAAGTACTTTCTAGGTATTGAAGTTGTTTATGCAATGGATGGCATATACCTTTTGCAAAGGAAATACCTATTGGATGTACTTTACAAGTATGGTATGGCTGAATGTAAGGTACTCACAAAACCTATTGATGCAAATACAAAGGTAAGCATGTTGGATGGTAAGAAACTTCATGATTTGACATTATATAGAAGCTTTGTTGGCTCTTTAATATATGCAACAATGACTAGACCTGATCTTTCTTATGTGGTAGGCGTACTTGCCCAATTTATGCATGTTGCTACTCAAGAGCACTTAAATGCAGCCAAAAGAGTGCTTCGGTATGTTAAGTATACAATCAATAATGGATTGTTTTATAGGTATGGAGAAGAGCTAACTCTTAGAGGATGGAGTGATGCTGATTGGGCTAGTTCTATTGATGATAGAAGATCCACTTCGGGGTATGTATTCATGCTTGGAACAAAGACTATCTCATGGATGTCAAAGAAGCAACCTACAGTGGCATTGTCTTCAACCGAGGCTGAGTATAGAGCATTAGCTCTAGCTACATGTGAAGCTATGTGGCTTAAAAAGCTTCTAATTGACTTGGATGTGCAGGTTGGAACAATCTCCCTTTATGGAGATAACATGTCATCTATTCACTTGGCTAACAACCCCATGTATCATGCTAGGAGTAAGCACATTGAAGTGCATTACCATTATGTAAGAGAAAATGTTGCTACTAATGAAGTGGATGTTCATTTTGTGACAACAAAGGAGCAGGTTGCTGATCTATTCACCAAGGGATTGGATGCATCAAAGCTAAGCAAGTTCAAGAACATGATGAGCTTGATGGACATAGACACTTCCTACCTAAGCTTGAGGGGGAGTGTTGAAAAAGAAGGAGCAAGCTTAGTGGATAATTTTGGTAATTTGGATATTCCAAATGAGCCTAAATACTTGGATAAAGGTAAAGCCATGACTCCTTATCCATTAGGAGTCAAAGGAAGCATCAAAGGACACTCAAGGGAGTTTGAAGATGAAGAAGAATCCATTGAAGAGTCAAGAGACAAGGAAGGGGTATGTGAAAGGTCACACATGCACTCATACAAGCATGAAGGAAACTTTTCGGGATACCAAGACTGAGGAGAAGCATCTAGCAAGTGCCCAGGGACCAGAGGAGCATGCCCAAGAAGTGTCAGCCCCAGATCATCTCTGTAAGTGAGGTTTTGGATCAGTTTCTCACACTAGACCCTCTCTCTCTAGTGTAGTCTGTCAGACATACCCAACTTGTAACAGGTGTTGCTCTCTGTGTATAAATCCAAATTCAGTGATTCTTGTCTTGAATGAAAGCCTATCTGTCCTAATTTATCTGTAATAAGTCTCATAGTAATTGCATACTGCTGCGCCGAGAAATTGTCATTTCTCTATAACTGAAATTTGTGCACAGGTGGACAGACAGGTAGTCTGTTTTGTAACAGTGAGTTGCCTGACTTATACTCATCGAAATTGAGTGTTTATTGGCTTGTTAGAAAGCTAACAGAGTCTACTAAGTGTGGACAAAATCTTGGAGTCATTGGATTTCAGGTGGTGGATCAAATGGCTTGATCCAGGTCAGGTACTTTTCAGGAGTAGGCTGGGAGACCTATTTTGGGTTCATTGTGCTTTTGTTGTGCATATAGAGGATTTGTTCCTCACAATCTCAACTAATAGAAGGTTCATGTCATGTCAATACAATACAACTTCCTAAAGAAGATCTATGGATATGTGAAGTTGCATTGTATTAATACAACATGAACCGTCTACGTGTATGCTTAATTTTAGGATGCTGCAAAATAAATTTGAGACATCTTTTAATGATATGAGCCACACAAGATCATTTTCCTTGAATTCCTTAGCTAATCATTTTGTATTGATATTACATGTGTATCGCTCTTGACTTTTCATATTGTGCTCATGAACATCGTGAAGTATAGAACTCTGATCTTGACCAATAGAATTAGCGATCAGAATGTCAGTTTGGGTGAGTGACATGGGAGTGGAAAGCTTTTAATTATAAACAATTTCAAAAGTTGCACAACCAATAGCGGTGTGTGTGGTGTTATTGCAAAATGAAGCAATGGCAACTTTTCATCCCACTTAGTGGGACTATCTAATGAATAACGATACAATAAATCAAGAATAGAACTATTTGTAGCCTCACTTTTTCCATTACTTTTGAGATGAAGTGTAGAGCTAAAATCTATTTTAGAACCAAAATGTTGAAATAAGGCAACCCAAAATTGATTACAAAATCTATCAGATAAGATTACTTTAGGAAATCTACGATGTGGGAAAATGCATTTAATGAATAATTTTGCAGCCTGAAGTGTAGAAAAGTTTTTTCTACATGGAATGAAATATGCATGTTTACTCAACCTATGAACTATTGTCCAAATCATATCATTATGTGATGAATTGATGGGAAGACCTATGATAAAATCCATGGAAATTTGTTCCCATGGTTCGTTCTGAATGGGAAGTGGCATTAATAATCCAAATGGTTTACCATGTTGATGTTTTACATGCTGACATACAATGCATTGAGAAACATAATGTGCAATATCTTTTTCCATGTGTGGCCAAAAGAAGAAATCTTTGCACGCAGAAATGGTGCTTTGTATGCCTCTATGACCCATATAAGATGGTTCATGCATTTCTTTGATGTCAAAATCTTTAAAAGCTTGGGTTATGCATAATCTATGTTGAGAATAAAGAGAACCATTATGAAATGTATAATATTCATCAGATAAAGATGCACCATTGTTGAAGTCATGCTATGCATGTGAGAAATACAAATCAGATGCATAAGTGTAAACCATTTCTTGAAAAGAATGAATTTGGATGGCAGCAATATTATGCAAAACAACAGAATGTGAAGAAAATCGGCTAAGAGCATCAGCTACAACATTAGCTTTAGGAGGATGATATTGGATCAAGGGTTGAAAATTTTGAATGAATGATGCCCATTTAAGATGCGGATTAGAGATTAAGGGCTGATTTAATAAATGCTTTATAGCCTGTTGATCGGTTTTGATTAAGACCTCAGAGGCCATAATTTCCAAATCCGCAAAGCATGCACAATTGCTAACAATTCTTTATCATATGTAGTATAATTCTTTTCTAAGGACTTAAGCTTCCTACTCTCAAATGCAATGGGATGATCATTTTGCATTAGTAAAATAGCACGTATTCCTGAACCACTAGCATCATTAACAACATGAAAGGGTTGTGAAAACTTAGGTAACTGTAAAACAGGTGCACATGAAAGTGCATGTTTGAGTTTTTAAAGCGATTGTTGTTGGGTAAGTCCCCATGCAAATTTTATTTTCTTTTTCAATACCAAGGTAAGAGGCAATGCTAAATAAGAAAAATTTCAAACAAACTTCCTATAGAAACTAGCCAACCCAAGAAAAGAACGAACATCATTGATTGATTATGGTGTAGGCCATTCTACTATAACTTTAATCTTTTTTGGATCCACATGCACACCTTCACTTGAAATAATATGTTATAGATATTCTAGCTTACATTGAAAGAAGTAACTCTTTTCAGTATTAGCGTAAAGTGTGTTTTCTCATAGTAAATGAAAAATTGTTTTAAGATGCTTCTCATGCTCACTATCATTCTTAGTGTAAACAAGTATATCATCAAAAAATACAAGAACAAAAGCTTGGTAATCAAGAAAAATGTTGTTCATCATTTGTGCAAATATAGCAGGGGGCATTAGTAAGTCCAAAGGGCATTACCATAAATTCATAATGGCCGGTTTGAGTTCTAAATGCATTCTTAAAAATATCACTTTGCATCATACAAATCTGTTGGTATCCCGATTTTAAATCAATTTTACTAAAGATAAGGGCTCCTCGTAATTTATCTTAAAGATCATCTATTGGAGGAATAGGGTATCTATTCTTTATTGTGATCTTGTTAAGGGCTCTATAATCAATGCAAATTTGATAAGTTTTATTCTTCTTCTCTACTAAGAGAACTGGTGCTCCAAATGGGGAAGAGCTAGGCCTTATAAGTTCTTTTTGTAGTAGGTATTTTACTTGGTTTTCTATTTCCTTTTGGTGTAGTGGGCCATGTCTATAAGGTGCTTTATGAGGAGGAGAACTACGAGGGACTAAGACTATGCTATGGTCAAAGAATCCTCGAGACGGTGGTAATTCAGAGGGATACTCAGACATAAAACAATCCTTATAAGTACTCATGAAAGGTTTATGTGAATCAAAAAGTGTATGAGTATAATCATTGATGACATTGATAAAAACAATGCATGAATTGAATCCTTTCCTAAATTCATATTTTACTTGAGTATGACTAATCACTGGAAATGGCTAGAAATCATGCCGTGAAGAAAAAGTAATATGATGAAGAAAAGGCATACCTAGTATAACATCGTAAGATTGCAAAGGTGCAATTAAAAATGTTTGTGAATCAACATATGGGCCTATGCTAATCGTAACATCTTGCACTTCTTGTGTTACATTATAACAATTATCTTGAAATGCATCTTTTACTTTATACAAGGAAGGAAATGTTTTTTATTTAAGTTCTTGTACCAATAAATGTGAAATGAATTCATGTGAACTACCATTGTCATGTAAAATTTATACGAGTTTGTTATTTATAGTACCCTGCATGCAAAGTAGAGAATGAAGAGAGATATTGTTATCCAAGGTACTCAAGTCCTTCTCCAATGATTCTTCTGTCCAAAGATGAGGAATTTCTTCATTATGGGCCTCCATGTTATGTAATTGAGTTGCAACTGGTTTCATGTTAAGAGGTTGCAATCGGCACTTTATTTTTGTATGTTCAAGTTTACCATAATTCCAACAGATGATTCGTGGTCACTTTTATTGGTCATCCATCGCTGAACTTTGTAGGGTGGATGGTTTGGTATGTTGGAGAGATGAAGCAACATGTGTAGTTGAGTAGTTGGATTGCAGTGGACTAGGAAAACTAGAGTAAGATGTGGCATTAAAATTATGTTTCATGGGAAGATTTGGTTTAACAAAAAGTGATAATTGACGTAGTTGTTGTAGATGGATTGACTTGGTTATGGACTGGAATTCTTTCTCTGCATCGTGGCTGAAAGATATAGCCTCGTTGAGGGTTGTAGGTCATATGGTATGGAGCTTAGCTTGGATTCCCGCCTCCAAACCATCTTCGTATTTCCGTTGCAAGCTATCCTCCGTACATCTTCAAGCATTTAAACCAATAGTAAATTTTGCCAAAACTGCTCCGTGTAGGTAGTAACCATCCCTCCTTCCATGTAAGGGTCTTCCATGCACATTCAACATGTAAATGGTATTGAGGAGGAAGAAAAGAATCCTTTACTTTATCTTGGAAAGCCTTCCATGTTGTTGGATGCTCAATACTGTGCCACAAGACATCCCACCAGTTAAGCCTTTCCTACTAAGTAGTAGTGGAAAATTTGACTTTTTCACTTTCAACATATGTTTCATCAGTATAAAAGTCATCAAACTATGACAACCATGAAAGGATTAAAGCGCCATCTTTATGACCATCAAACCGTAAAAAATGGTAATTCTTAATATCAATCTTGGAATGCATACCATTTGATTCGGCAGAGACAATAGCTTTGACCACCCTCCTAAGGTTATCTTCATCAATTTGCATCTTCTGGAGTACTTCATCGTGTTGTCGGATCTCGTTGTTAGCACCTCGAAGTTCGTGCCATAGAGCTCAAGTTGTTGCTCGAGTGTTACCTCGGGTAGAGGTGACTCACTGAAATCCTCCATGGTGTTTGTAGGGTCCATGAGGATGTAGAAAACAAAACCCTCTTCCAAGATATGTAAAAACAATTTTTGAGATTGTTTGAGTTGAAATGTAAAAGGAAGGGTTGTTCTTGGGAATTGAAAAAGTAAGAAGGAGATGAAAGTTGTGTTAAATATAAGAAAAGAGAAGTAGAGTGAAAACACAAAGAGATAGCGTAGTGGTAAAAGACTTCCCTTGTGTGAGTGAGGTTGTGGGTTCAAATCCTCTCACCTTGGTGAACATAAAACTCTTTATTGCCACTCATAAATTAAAATTGGTTCGTGCATAGCCAAGGGCTGCCAATGGTCACCAAGGGAGCCTTGGGTGCCAAAGATGCCAAAGTAATACCTTAATTATGCCTTAAGTTATGCGTAAGTTCTATGCCTTAGTCGATGCCTTGGCAAACAAAAACCAAAAACTGAAACAAAAACAGGGAACAGAAATGGAAACGAAATCGCAAACGGAATAGGAACTGGAATCGGAATCAGAATTGGAAACGCGAATCGGAATTGGGATTGGGATCGCAAACAGAGAACAGCGAAAACAGAGACCAATCGCCAAAACGAAGAGAAATAGAACCCTCTATAGTGACGTGTGCAAGGCTCTAATACCACTGTTATCAAGATCTTGCTCACACGCAAAAAGAGGTTACAAATGTAGAAAAAACATAGAAAAATAGGCATGCTAAGAGACGAGACAGAATGCATTATTGGGTGCAATCTCCCTGCATGCACTCTATCTCGACAGTCCACAGAGTGCATGTATTTATAGGAATTTTTTATTATGTCAAAATAGTGGTTACATGAGAGTGGCTTCAAAAAGCATGCATGAAAGTAAAATTTGGTAGCTTTCATAGAAAGCCTTTGCTTTCTCTCAGAAATTGCGGTCTACAATGACTCTTATTTTTACCACTATTTTTCTAACTATTTCTAACAATAGAACCTTCTATGCGGGTTTATTTACAAACTAAATTATAAGTCGGATTATTGATGTCCGCCCTTTCATGCCTTTCACGCCCTCATGAACATTCAGCTGCTATATCAAAAACACCAAGACACATTAATACATTAATACATTAATAAATTAACACTCCAACAATGCCTTGTTCAATACATTACATAATTTATAACAATCAATGTCTGACGCTCTGATCCCTGTGCATCAAGTGGATTGATCCCTATGGATCAATGTTTGATACTCTGATCCCTGTGGATCAAGTGGAGTGATCCCTGTGGACCAAAGTCATGATCCCTGTGGATCATCAATCTATCTACCACAACTAGGATAGTATCCCACTTCCTTTGGGTCCGGGCTAACCCGACTATGAAGTCCATGGATACATTATCCCAGATATGATGTGGAACCTATAAAGGATGCAAAGTCCTAATGTATTTACCCTTTCTACTTTGTTGACTTGACATATAAAGCCTGTCAAACATAACTGTGGACATCTCTGGCTATCGAGGCTACCAAAATGTTCTTCTAACAAGTGGTATTATCTTGACAACACTTGGATGTCCTGTGCAAGGCACATCGTAATTATCATGCATGATTTTTCTTCTCACATCTTGACAACCTGTTATGCAAACCTTTCCTTTCCATCTAACTATTCCATTATCCTATGAGAAAGTGGAATATGGAATGGACTTGTTTACTCTGCTAGGAGAAGAAATAGTTGGAACTGTCCCATCTCCTATAATAGAGTCATCACTAATGGCTCGAACAAATGTGGATCTTCCACCTGTGCTTCCTTTATCTCTTGAAGCAATGCGATTTTTAGAATTGTAAAGCTCATGTGATACATTATCCATGATAATGCATCAACAACTATATTCTCTTTGCTCTTCTATACAAGATTTCCATGTGAAACTCCTGCATGAGCTCAACCCAATGAGCCTAACTACCTCAAAGATCTAGCTAACTAAAAAAATATTTAAGTGTATGGTGATCTATATATACCTCAAAGTCTATACTATAAAAATAGTGTCTCTAGACTTTAAGTGCATACACCACTACATACAAGTCATGTTCATGCACTGGCCTGCCATCTTGGCACAAAACTGTCACTATGGCTTATGCCACTAGCATCTATCTCTAACTCAAAGGGTTTTTGTGGATCCACTACTTGTTTTAAAGTATCAAAACTATCAGTGCCTGACACTATGATCCATGTGGATCAATTGGATTGCTCCTTGTGGACCATTGTTGGAAATTAGAACTATTTGCTGCTTTTGCTTCCATGAAAACGAAACTTTTCCATGAAGCAAGTTCGTCATACGCGTTGTTATCGATGAATAAGAAGAGATGAATTTTTGATAAAAATCGGAAAGTCCTAGAAAAGACCGTAACTGCCTCTCATCTTAAGGAATAGGCCAAAATAATATAAATGAAACCTTCTTGGGATTCATCTGAATCCCATTAGTAGATACTCTATCCTGGAAAGAAATAATTGAGTCTTCTCTAGATTAGCTGAGTCTAATCATGATCTCTTACACTAGTCTGATGGTAGCCACTTGTAAAATCTAGTTTAGTAAATACAATGGCCCCATCTAGAGCGTCTAAGAAGATCATCGCCTATAAGATCCATCTTTCTTCTTCACTAGAAGAATTGATGCCACAAAGGGTGAATAACTGGGTCTAATTAGCCCTTTTCTGTAAGTACTCATTCACAACTTTGCGAACTTCATTCTCCTCCTAGAAACTCATTCAAAATGGTGGCCGAGCAGGTAAACTTGCTCTCGGTACCAATTCGATTCTATGCTCTATATTCTTGTAAGGAAGCAAACTAGAAGGTAATTCTTTTAGGAACAAATCTTGGAATTCTGCTCTCACTTTCACTGAAAGTGCTGAAGTATTCCAACTAGAGTCTCCATGACTGCATGAATCCATCCTACTACACAATGAATGCATAAAATATAGAAAATAAATAAACTTACTATCAACTTTAAGCAGCTTGGTAACATTTACAAATCACGTCTCTTGGAGATTTGGTTCTCCATGGATCAATAGTCGCCTCCTCTCATGCTCAAACTTGATACTTTTCTTAGTCACTATTTATGATGCACTATAAATAGAAACATCAAACTTGCTTCATAACTACTTCCATTTGGAACTAACTTTCTTACTTGTAGACCTTGCATTATTGTACAATCACTCCCTACTAGAGACAACCTTATCTTGTCTAATAATGTAAACCATGCTTTGCTATATAACCTTGGCTCTCTCTTCCTTCTAGGCACTTAGACTATATCCTTGCCTTGTTTAGTGTTTGCAAACCTTGCCTTTTTGTGTATCTTGGCCACTCTAGTGTATTTGACCCACACACTTGCCTTGTTTGCTCTCTACAGACTTTGCCTTTCTGTGTATCTTGGCTAGTATAGAGTTCTTGGCCTACAGACTTGCCTTGCTTGTTGAATGAAAATGAGTCCACCTAGGATCTCTATTCATCAATCTTAGAATTAAGCTGCTATAGAATCAAGATATGATTCCTTTGAAAACTAGAAACTTTAAAGTCTCGCTCAACTTCCAAATCTAAGAAGTTCTTACATGATTGTTCTTGTACTATTTCTAACTATGGCATTCTAATCAAACTCGATTTATCCTTTTTTATTCCACAAATATGAAGTCTATACTTCTTGTGAAATAAACTTCTTTGTTCTATACACATAGAAATGTGCACTAGAACTCATAACTATGTAATTATAGTAATTTCTTATGAAGTAAATAATTAATTTCTAAGCATCCTAAACTTGTAGGTGTTCTTAGATTTCTCTTCTAAGGTGTCAATTTACCTTGAGACCTCTTACCCTGAAGTTTCTAACTCATGAGACTTTGGTAAAACTAGGCTTGTCTCACTTTGTCCTTTCTACAAAAGGGCAATTCTTTTCACTTGAAGAAATTCTCATATGTTTCTAAATGTATAACTTTACATATTTCAAATCTTGACTTTATTCCTTGTGATCAAAATGCCACTCGCATTCTTCTTAGATCATAGAATCTTTTGATCAAAATGCCACTTGCATTCTTCTAGATCCTCTATTCTAGATTCAAACTAGAAATCCTAAAATTCTTAGCTATGAAACTATCATGTTCCTCATGATAATGACCTTGGCAACACTTGCCCTTTGTCTTAAGAAGTAAATGGTAGCAGAAACAAAAAAATTACAAGTCTTTGCTCAATGCAACATGAAGAAATAAGAAATTTTTGGTATGTTCTATATGCTTGCATGCATATGCATACTAATTTTCTAAAAATTTTGGCAGCATAATGGCACAATTTTGAAAACCAAAAAAAATACGACAAGCAATTTCCATGATACCGGTGCTGGCAGGCACAATCTATCTATAAATAGACCGAAAGGGGATTACACACTCTAACAAATTTTGCAATGCCAATAGGCATAATATAAGCATAAGTAGAACAAAATGGGATTACACACCCTAATAAATTCATATTTCTCTCCTTGTAACCTGTAAGAAAATCCCCACCTATCCCTCCAAGAAGAATACATGCACTCCACAATATGAATCCACATATTAACTATGTGTATACTCTAGGTACTATGCAAAATTACATGTCCCATATGTAATATGATGCAAAAGTAGAGCAATGATGCATATAAACTAACAAGAGACTTATCCTGAGGTTCAATAAGTAATTTGCAGGTGTGTGCAAGTTCTGAAGATGGTCCACCCTTGTTTGGAATAGCTCTCCAAGTCTCTCCCAATAGGTTATGCTTCAACACGATGCTTGAAAAAGGGTCGTTGAGGATGAATGACAAACTCCAAACTTTGAAGATGATGGGAACTACAACCAAACTATGGCTTGCTGCCACTCGTGGCAAAGAACTCTAAGAGAGCTATGCAGAACAAGAAAAAAAAAATTATGGATTTGAAGGAGATATGCCCAAGATTAGGTAAAAATAGTGGAAAGAGGTAAGTGAAATTGGCATTGTTTATGCAAAGAAACAAAGCTTCAATTATGACCTTAATTTAATCTTTGAAATCGGCACTGTGTGTATAAAACTCTCCAGCCATGGTGATGGCCCTCTACTCTTATGGAGTCTGCCTTAATCCCACATGCACTATTTCAACAACGCAGGGCTATATGTAGTCTACTTATCATGAGTATTTCAAGAGAAAGAGAAAAGTGAATAACAATGAAAACTTCTCTATCGTAGCTTGCCTCTAAATGCAGGCACTGCTGAGAAATTTAGCGAGCACCGGGGAATCCGGGCACATGCTACGGTTGGAAGGAAAAAAAACTCCTCCAGCCAAGTGGGTGCATGACTTCTTCGTAATGCCATACGACTGGGTGTACAAGAATTCCTCAGGCTAGGCGGCTCTTCATAGACAGCTTAATGGGAATCGATCCTCACCGCTTGTCACAGGCATCCACGTGCTTCTCTTTCGAGGGGCCTGCTGTGCTCTGATCACGGAAGTTCGCCCATGGGGGTTGGCTTAGGGGCAATTCACGTGGGTTTTTCTTCTTTTCCTCTAGTGTTAGCAGAGAATTCTGACCGATGAAGACTCCCAACGATGACCCTTGTTAAGTGTTAAAACGCTTAAACCGCTTCGTTCTAACTATCAGAAGAGCGTTTAACCGACCTGAGTGGGTTCTTGGGAGTGGAAGGGGTCTGTAAAAAGAGAGGCCTTTAGACTTGATTTTCCCAGGCTAACCACTTTACACCTAACAATGCCTTGTAATCTTACAGTTCATAATCAAACTCGTTCAAGTCTCCCAACTACCCAAAAGGGGTTTACTGCTCTGTTCTACCTTACTGTACTGTGACAGACTTGAACGGCACTTCCACCTTACCAAAAATGTACGTCTAATCAACAATACCGATTAACAACGATTATACTCAGAGTTCTTAGAACAGTATCGCATTTGCACTTATATCTCTACTCAACAGATGCACTTTATAGGTATAGCAACCGTACTGTCCCCTTAATCAGTAGGTCCTAACACTAAGCTCCTGCCAGATAATCGGCTTAGACCTTCAACAAAGAGATCTTACTGTACCTCTATGCAACTGATATCCATAATCGTATCTATAACAATTGGCAGAACGAGACATAAATTTCAACTTAACCGGCCAGGTACATGCAATGTCCCAACCTAGTCATCAAACAAGTCGTCAAGCTATCTTGATTCCGCACAGATAATAAGACACAGAAGTGTACCGAATACTTCAGAGGATTCAAGAACTTAGACAAACAATCGTTACAACAATGCGCAGAAATTCTCCCCCTCCCAGACGAACAGTCTGGTACTTCAACACCCGTTACGGTAAATCACAGTACTAACAGACAACACGATACGACTCAAAGATTTCACAAACAGTGTTACAACAATGCTCTAACAAACACTCAAACGAACAGTCTGGTGATAACACGAGAATTAGGCCAAAATCCCCCGCGCTCCCTCCTTCTGGAGCACTTCTTTCATTGCTTTATAAAGATATACAAATATGCGCGTAACTACTTTTCGCGCGTGCGAATACAAGATTCGGTTTTACATGTCCCCATCCGGCGGCCGACTAACATTGGCACGCATGGTGGACTTCGAACCCGCATGTATACAATTACTGCTCTTCTACTATTCCTTCTAAGTACATATTCCGGGCTAGTCTAAAAGTTCGGGCGATCTTTTTCTTAAGTGGTGTCAATTGCATAGAGGTACAGTAAGATCTCTTTGTTGACGGTCTAAGCCGATTATCTAGCAGGAGCTTAGTGTTAGGACCTACTGATTAAGTGGACAGTACGGTTGCTATACCTGTAAAGTGCATCTGTTGAGTAGAGATAGTGCAAATGCGATACTGTTATGAGAACTCTGAGTATAATCGTTGTTAATCGGTATTGTTGATAAGACGTACATTTTCGGTAAGGTGGAAGTGCCGTTCAAGTCTGTCACAGTACAGTAAGGTAGAACAGAGCAGTAAACCCCTTTTGGGTAGTTGGGAGACTTGAACGAGTTTGATTATGAACTGTAAGATTACAAGGCATTGTTAGGTGTAAAGTGGTTAGCCTAGGAAAATCAAGCCTAAGGGCCTCTGTTTTTACAGACCCCTTCCACTCCCAAGAACCCACTTAGGTCGGTTAAACGCTCTTCTGATAGTTAGAACGAAGCGGTTTAAGCGTTTTAACACTTAACACTTGGCGCCGTCTGTGGGAATACAAGATTCGGTTTTACATGTCCCCATCCGGCGGCCGACTAACACCCTTCCCGCGATCTCCGATCAGGACGACGATAAGAAGATGATGAGCTTAGAACGAAGCGGTTTAAGCGTTTTAACACTTAACACTTGGCGCCGTCTGTGGGAATACAAGATTCGGTTTTACATGTCCCCATCTGGCGGCCGACTAACACCCTTCCCGCGATCTCCGATCAGGACGACGATAAGAAGATGAGAAATCGCTGACGCTATGATATCAATTGAGAGACAAAGACTTGAATGATGTGTGTGTGACTCTCCTCCATCCATATATACCCTCTTGTACTCTAAAAATAGCAATGGTATATTCTAAAAATAGCAATGATATGGAAAAATCTAGTTGTGAACATGTGGCCATCATGCAACACTTATTGCCATTAATACCCAAGAAATTCCCATTACTACCAAAGCACCTTAGGGTATCCCCTGAGCTTGGGACCTTGGCCAGTTGGCCATTGTCCCTCACACACATGGATTGATCCCTGTGCATCAATGTGAACTGATCCCTGTGGATTACATGCACGGATCCCTATGGATGTTAAGCATTACTCAAACCCAAGGCTGCGACAAAAAATTCATTACATATTGGCTTCATTCACGGAAGCAAGCAAGTTGATAGCATGGTCAATAGGCTCTTACAAGAGTTCTAAGCTACCTTAGAGTTCCACAAGGAACGCATCACTGTACTTGTTTGAAAAGTCTTTAAATTTATTCAATAAAATTGAAAGAGAACATAAAGCATAAGAAGCGTTTTTTATACTATGATCATCAGCTGCACCCAATGGAATGAGCATAAATGCTTCACCATTGTTTTTCTTTACACGTTTCTGTAACTTAATTCTAGAAATTAAAGGAGTGCGTGAAACGTCATGTTCACGTTTAATGATATGAATTTTCCCGTTAGTTAAGGATTCCAACGTATTCAAATGATAGCTATGATATAGAAAGGATCTCAAACTCTAAGACCATTCCCTACCTAATATTGTGACAATGCTTTTCCTCGTAACCAAAATCAAAATCCATTGTGTCCTATATTTGTGTATCTTGTCCTTCAATCATTGATACCATATTAAACTTATGTGGAGAGCTGGGAAAATTTAAACTTTCTAACAAGTGTGTAATTAAATAAATTATGGATACCATAATCATCAATGTTGATTTGTGTATGTTGTACATCAATTAATCTATGTAATTGACAACTTCATATGGTCCAAAGTTTGGAGGACCCCATAAATGATATGTCAAATTGCAAATGCATATGTTGCAAATCGACTTGTTTATGTGAGGAAACTTCAATGATTGTCCAACTGATGGAGGAGAACAAAGTTTTACGGAGGAGAACAGATTGTGCAGATTGAGGAGAACTGAAGACTTGGATGATGTCATTATAATTTTAATACCTCGAGGATTCGTTGGCCGCGTAGTTTTATGCATTCCTCTAATGTCTATACATTTTTCGCATGAGGTTAACCGTCTGAAACATTCTGTGAATTTTCAAGGAGAAATTAACAATGTTTCTCCTTGAAAATTCACTGAATGTTTCTGAATATAGCAGCTCATGCGGGAAATATATAGACATCAGAGGAATGCATAGAACAACGAGACCAATGAATCCTCGAGGATCAGACGGTAATAAGAATATAGCAGCTCATGCGGGAAATATATAGACATCAGAGGAATGCTCCTGGATCGATAAGGTGACTTGAATCTGATCGTATTATAATTTAACGACATCATCTAACTTTGTTCTCAAAGGAAGTTGGAGAAGCATTAATGAGGTTTCCTCACATCTTTGTCACCATCAATGATGATTCAATATTTATTGATAACATTAAGAGCGCAATAGAAATGGTGATCATGAAACACCACAAACGAAATATGCAATAGATATCATTCCATTGCTTCTCTTGTTGGAGGGCTCTCCCTTGGTGCAAACGATGCCTACGTGACAATGAGGATTTGGGACATCTTTTCTTTTTATGCTTGAAGTCAATTTTGATTTAACGGACCTTCGGGAGAATCATGTTGCCACACAGATAATTAAATTGGAAGCAAGCATTGCTAGATGAAGGGATCACATGTTTCTCAACATTGTGAAATGCTATAAAAGGTGAGAGAAGTGCTTCTAACTTTGGAAACCCTCCTAAAGAATGGTCGATTGAAAAATCTCTTTTCCTTTTAGGCAAAATAATTTCCAATTGTAAGAAGCCCCCGCCTTTTAGACATCATAAAGTGTTTTTCCTTGAGAACAACAAGATTAAACACAAGTAGTGTCTAGATGATGGAGACGAAAGGATTATAAAACTTCTGTGTAAAGTCCTGTAGGAATGCATAGGGGACCCTTGCTTTGTGGAATTGGGGAGTTCCCATTTGTATAAGGCCTTTCTCTTGTGTGATTGTTTTCGCTATGAATTAAAGCATGGGAGAATAGGCAATTAAATAAATAAATTGGAGAAACTTTCGTGCTCCTTTCATAAGGTTATTCACATGCTAGATGAGGCGAGAGAAGATGAACTTTTTATAGAACCAATGTAAGTTAGGAACCTGTTTTATATTTCTAAACTCACCACGTTCATAGTAGCTTAAGATATGAAATTGAGAAGCAACATCAAAAAGAGCCAAAGTCAACTTTTCTCTGTGGCAACACGCCAAACACGAAGAACTAAATGTGTTAATGAATTCTCAAGTTATAGGATCAAATACAACACAGGAAACCAACCTCATTCATAAGGAAAAAGATGGAGGAAACCTCACCGTGATCCTCTTTATCAAACGTAAAAGGCTTTATGCAAAGAACGTAACTGCTATATCAATGACCACATGGATGTACATAAGCGGTATCCACAGAAGCATACATGATGTGTATGTGCTCAATGTATGCAGTAAAATGACACTAAACGGCTGAATGTACATCCCAAAAACTAGTCGATAACACCTACGAGTGTCTGTCAACTCTGATGTTTTTGGCTCAAAAAACCTGCATAAATTTGCAGCGGATGCTCCCACCAAAACTGAAATCTTTCAAGAAACCTATATTTTTACGAGTGTGGTTGAAAACATAGCCCCAAAGGTTGATATTTTATGTCAAAAAAGTACAAAGAACACTCTTCTTGATGTTCTTGGACCTGTGTGAAGAGAACTATGTGTGGAAGCACTCCAAAATGGCTCCAAAAGCACCCCAAAAACGCTTCAAAAATAGGCTTTGAAAGCAAAGAATGAAGATTTGAGGGACCAAAACATGTTCAAGGTAATGTCAACCTTAGTATTTCCCCTTCTTCAAATGCCACAAGAGTGTATCTTAGTGGCAAGAGATGTCCAGGTTAAGCGAGCTCCGGGGGGAACAATATTGGGATGGGTGACCTCCCGAGAAGTACCGGGAACCTCTACCTTACTGAAGTTTGCATAACATTCTTACCTAAAGGAAAATGCGTATATAACGCCATGAGCTCGAGAAAATTTCGACAACATTTTCCCAAGAAATGGAGTCCTAAAAATTTTTCACCATAAACTCAATGTCACACAAGCCATCCAACAACATAGGGCTTGACAGGCCCATGGCATGCATGCCATAAACTCATACATGGACTCCATCACTTGCAAAAACATAAATACAAATGCTAGCAACAATTCTCTTTGTTGCATAACCATGTAGCTCTTGCAATCATCTTCTTGCAAACAATCAAAAAGTGTAGTTCTCGCATTTTGATCCATAGTTTTAGAATTGAAACAATGATCAACTAGGATATATGCACTCCAATCCATGCATGTACATACAGAACATGCCATAAAATAAAGTAAGATGCCTAAAAATATAAGGCATACTTCCTTGAATGATTTGGTACGAATTGCATGCATCCAATCTTTCTCGACGATCTTTGAGACCTCTACACCTTCCTCCTCAAGTCCTAATATAAACTTTGAAGTTTCCAAAAACATAGGATCACTTCCCAAAACATAAGGCATGGTCAGATGATTACTAAAATAATGCAAATTTACCCAAAAATGCATTTTTAATCCCTCTTTAGACCTAGAAAAACCATTTTAGGACCTACAAATAATAAAAAACTGAAATATATATCATGTGCAAGTGACTCAAAGTGAAATTTCTTCAAACTCCTTCTCCGTTTGTAAGATATGGCTCTTGGAAGGTAGTTGCCGAAAACTATTCAGACTTTGCAGACTTGTACAGACCTGCAAAAATACATAAGTTCCAAAATCTATTTTCCAAACTGAAACTAGACCTTGTACGCTTTGAACGAGCTATAGCACGTCCGATTTGGAGTTTTCTAGCTTAAGATATGGCCTTTCCAAGCTTGACATGCCAAACTAGTGGATTGTTGGAGGGTCTAGAAAAAGTGTGAAAATGTGATTTTGGGGTGCCCAAAAGCATCCTTCCATTAAGAAAATCCTAAAACTCTCTCCATAAACTCCGAGATTAGTATATGAAGATGCTTGGAACCATTTTCACCTTTCGAAATCCTCCCTTGTTGCATGTTAATTTGCTTCCCAAAAGAGGCCTAAATCCAGATTTTCACTTTTATGCAAAAACTTATATGGGAGCTTTTAGCAAGCTTCTAATCCATCCTAATGTAGATTTTTCTTGGATTTTATTATTCTCCATGGTAATACATACACCATAAATTAAGTATGTATACTTTAATCCATGGAAAACTTCTTAAATGGTCTTTTTTCTTACTCCCAAAAGTGGAATTTGAGAAAGATTTACATATGAATTTTTTTCCAAAAAGTGTGGAAAGGGGGTTTTGGAGGAAGTAAAATTACTCCTTAGATTATATTTTGATGAATCTAATGATTCCACTATTAATTCCATACACAATATTCTTAGTATATATACTTTTTCCCATCCATCGATAGCTATTGCACCTCTTTTTCCCTTTTCCAAAATGGGAATTTCTTAGATTCAAGTGCTCAAATTTTTTCTCAAACAGTGATGGAAGGGGGTTTTATGGAGGTTCAAACTCTCATCATACTGAGATATATTTTGGATTTCTTAATCTTATATGGAATTCAATACACTCGGCTATAGGTATGCATGATTTTTGCTACAAACTAAGAGAAATCATGCTTCATTTTTCTCTTCCAAAACAGCTACTTACCAAAAATAGCATCTAAAATTTATGTGAAAAAATTATGAACATAGCTACTGTGGAGATACCTATAGGTTGTTCAATATTGTATTTTGAGGGAATCCCTAACTTTAATAGGAGTACACATCTCGTACTCCCCACACATAATTTTCCCTCCAACATTGATTATTCAAATCCATTCATTTCTTTCTTCGAAAATGAGGATTAGAGGTAGGAATATGTCCTTTCCCACTTGCTACCTCCTCAATGTTGAGAGCATAATGAGCTTTACTTATGTGTGTGTGCACTAAAATATGTATTAATACACTCTCCCTTTAAAGAAGAAAAATTATGAAGTATAAGATGCCATTACTGAATTTATAACACTCTGCATAAAACTTTGAGCTTTTTGCAAAAAACATGTATTCACCATGCATCATAGAATTATAGCACTGCGCTATAGTGCAATCTTTACCTATTTCCTTCTTAAGAACTAGTTAGATATGCTTAATCCAACTAAAATGCATTAAACATCAACTTTTTATGTCATGATGATAGACAAGTCAAAGAACAAAATACATAAACCTGGTTCCAATCACCTATAATCCATAACCCATCAATGTGTGGATGCATCCTGAATCTCATGATACTCAGCGATCATGTAAATGTGTTGGTCACTTCCTTCATGAACTCCACATGGGGAACTTGGATAGATAATCTGCCCCTCATATAGTTGGTACGGGTTCCATTCCCATGTGACGCGTGCGCAAATTGCGACCGATTTAGGACCTAATACCAGTATTAGGTTGTGTGCCTCTCACAATTCATCTTCTACTAGCCTCTACAGTTCACGAGTTGCAACATCGTTGCTCATCTCACAAAGAGAGATCTATTTTTCTTCATCCTTCCGATCGTCGAGCTGCTCATATGTTCTCATGGAGAGTCACTCCCTCAAAAATGAGTGACTCCTTTATCTTCTACCTTTGTTGGTAAATAATACCCATAGGTGGCATGTGGCATTCTCCTCTCCAAAGGAGGTTCACACCATGAAGACCTTAAACTAATGTGCCACCTGTGTTATCTTTCTTTGATTTTTCATTTTGTGAGCATTATCAATATGGAAAGCAAACCAAAAAGGTGCATAGAATGCAGATTGACTCTTCAATTCAACGTTTAGATCTGGTTCATATAGATGTGTGTCATCATATGCCCACAAGGTCATTAGGAGCCATACTTTTTCACTTTCATAGACGATGCTACTAGAAAATTTTAGGCATATCCTATCAAATCGAAGGATGAGGTATTCCCTACTTTCAAAAAATGGCTTGCTTCAGTTGAGACTGAAAAAGGAACTAAGCTCAAAGCTTTATGTTCAGATAATGTGATGAGTATACCTCACATGAATTTAGCCTTTTAAAAAATGCATAAAAATTAGGGACATTCAAGAGAATATCCGATCAGATTAGTCTACAAATGTTCCTGTTCAACAACCATTGAGACACTCTATACGTGTCTCACATCCACCTGATAGATACATTCCAGGTTTAGATTTTGTTATGCTAACAGATGTGGTTGAGCCTTCTTGCTACAAAGAGGCTATGCAAACCGAGGATCATGTGAAGTGGAAGCATGCCATGAAGAGGGAGTTGGATTCTATTCACAAGAATGGTCCTTGGTATTTAGTACCTTTCCCAAAGGGCATGAAAGATTTACCATGTAAATGGGTATATAAGCTAAAAATCACAACAGATAGTGCTTCCCCAAAGTATAAAGCATGACTTGTTGCAAAGGGTTTTAAGTAACAACATGGTGTTGATTTCAAGCAAATCTTCTCTCTAGTGGTAAAGATGACTACCCTGTGCATGTTGTTTGGATTCATTGCAATGGAGGGTACACTTATCATTTTGTTGGAGGTGCTATCTCTTGGAGATCTCATATTTAAGAATGAACAGCTATTTCCACCATAGAAGCAGAGTATGTTGTCGCAAGTGAGGCATGCAATGAACCATTATGGTTTTCTCATCTTGCTTGTGATATGGGTTTACCTTAGCATGTACCTCATTTTCTCAGTGATAGTAAGAGTGCCATTGCTTTGGCTAAGAACCCAGTCTATCATGCAAAGACCAAGCACATTGCGGTGAGGTAGCACTTCATTAGAGATTGCTTAGCCACTCTACACATTATACTTGAGAAGGTTCACACTCAAGATAATGCTACAGATGGTTTCACTAAAGCTCTACCACAAGATAGCTTTTGACACTATTGTTACTTGATGGGGGTTACTTGATTCATGATCTTACACATTCACTTGTATATTGTGTAACATGCCCATGAGGTGGGAGGTATAGTTTGTATACTTACACTTAGGTATTCTTTATCATTCTTTATTTTTCTCCCATAATTACTTTGGCCATATTGGCCTTTAGTGGGAGATTGTTACCAAGCGTCCATGTGAACGGCCAAATGGCCACCGTACACTTCTTTGTATATGTTCTTTAATAGAAAAATAGTGGCGTGGTCAGCCATAGACTAAAAGTTCGATCCCATTTGTAACACCTAAGAAGTTCATGCTCCTTGTGTACTGTGTCTTTCTACATATTCTGTAGCCTCTATGCAGAGTACAGTGTGCAACACTTAGAGCTCGGTTTTCTATTCTAAGAATATCCTTGTGGAGCCCTTGAGAAGGAGACTGGACTATGGTGCATCACCATCAAAATACTTTAGGAGCTTTCTTTACGTTTCTGATACTCATTTCAACTTAAAGTTCATGACCTTTTAGAAATCATGTGTAGCTTGAAATCTTTCATGTTGAAGACCAAGTTCATAAGGGTCTTTAGACTAAAACCCATACATATCACAAAAGGTTTGAATCTATTGCAACATGCTTAGTGTTTTTGTAAGAAAATTTTGCAAGTCATAAATATTCATTTCAATTGTTTTGCTTTGGAGATACATAGGCTCCTAGCATATGTCTAATCATCCGTTTGAGGATGGTTTTCTATGCTTCTTTTCATATTCATATTCAACCAAATTAAGATAACTCTCCATAAATAACACGTGAACTTTTTATCTCGATGAGGCTCTCTCTTCATGAAAATTATAGAGATGATAGAAATTTTGCAAAAAACAGCTTAGCCACTTTTGGATTCTAATGTTTCTAAGAGTGGGAATGAATTTTTCCATCTTGCTCACGTGCAAATGGATCATATTCTCTTTAACTTTTGGGTAAAGAACTATAAAAAATATTGAAATACCTTGCCATATTTTTGAGGTTTTTGTAATGGATGCAATAGAAATCATATCTTAAGTGTTTATGCTTTGTAAGCTTGGCATATGACACCTTAGCACATATTCCTACAAATCCTTGTATAAGCTAGGATAATAAAAATGGAATCCTACAAATCCTTGTATAAGCTAGGATAATAAAAATGGAATTTGAGGAATGAGTTTGATTGACATGGGGATGTCCTACACTAAGAGAAATATGGCATTCAAACTAAACTTGTTGCTTAGATTCTTCGTTACTTGGTACACAAACCTTGTTTTTGTATAACAATTATTCATGTTAGATTGAATAGTTCTTGAAATGGTTATCCAATGATTCATTTGTTTGAATAGATCTTTCAAAAAAAGCATGCAAAGATTTCATGTACCTTGGATGGTCTTTATATTTTCCTTATACGAATTCAATTAGATCATTGAAGACTTGTACATGAAAGAACGTGTATTGATCACAGGTATTTGAATCAAAACATCCACTACTACATTCAACATTCCTCCCCAATACCAAAGTTCATAATCAAGTTCTTGAAGGATCTTGGCCCTCTTAGCTTTTTTTCCTCCTAAATTTGATTGGTTTCTAGACCACATTATACTTTCTTGATCAAAGACATCTGTAACTTTGGCATCAAACAAGTAATCATGCCATATATTTAATGCATTATTGATTGCAAATATTTTTTGTTCGTAGGTTTCGATTTTTAATTTTTAGAACCCAGGCTGAATCAGCCCCTTACTTAAGGTGTTTGATACTTTCACCTTGCTGCAAAACCCATTTAAGGAGTCTAGATTTACCTTTGAGTTGATGAGTCAAAGGAACTAATCTCTTGACATAGTTTGGAATAAACTTCAAATAATCCCTTGCCATCTCGTGAGAACTTTTGAGCTGCTTTATAGTTTTGCGATGATGCTAGTCCTTTATGACATTTACATTGTCAATTTTGATTCCTTTATTAAAAATCACATGGCCAAGATATTTAACTTCTAATGTATAGAATTCACACAGGTTTACCATCAAGAGAATTCCAAAGGAGTACTTAAAATATCTTTTGAAGATGATCTAAGTATTTACAATGATCTTTACTATATAAAAGGATATCATCAAGAAAATTCACCACAAACGTGCCTAGACAATGTTGGAATTTTACTCACAAGTGTGACACAAAGACTTGAATGATGTGTCTGTGACTCTCCTCCCATCCATATATACCCTCTTGTACTCTAAAAATAGCAATGGTATACTCTAAAAATAGCAATGATCTGGAAGTAATTCCCATTACTACCAAAACACCTTAGGGTATCCACCGAGCTTGGGATCTTGGCCAACTAGCCCTTGTCCCTCACACACATGGATTGATCCCAGTGGATCAATGTGAATTGATCCATGTGGATCAATGATCCCTATGGATCACATGCACGAATCCCTGTGGATCAATGTCGGACACTCTCTCCTCCTTCTAAGGATCATTGTCCTCAATGATCAATGAGGGAAAGTACTTGCAAAATAGAGCTTCTGATTCCCAAGTAGAGTCAATAAGTGGTAATCCTCTCCATGCTACTAGATACTCCTGGATGACATGATTCCTCAATTGATTTTGTCTCCGATCTAATATCTTGTCTAGAGAAGGATTCATGCTATTACTTTCTTGCAAAGAAACAATACCTTCTATTAGATTATCCTTCTTAGAAATATGAAACATTGAATGAACTCTACAATCTAGAGGAAGCTCTTATCGGTATGCAACTTCACTTAGCTTTTTAACTATCTTCCAAGGTCCACAAAACCTTGGTGATAGCTTACTACACTTCTCTGTGGAGAAGTAGATCTAGTTGGTACCTGAAGAAAGACTTTATCTTCTCCTCAAAGGATCTAGGAGATCTCTTCCTATCAACATACTCTTTAGCCCTATCATTGGCTTGCTGCATCTTGGCTTTAGCTCTTTCTAAATTTGCTTGGACATTTGCTAAGAACTCCGAAGCACTAGGACATTTCTTTGGCATGCATATGGTACTAGGAGCATTGGGATTCATGCGATAGTTCATCTCAAAAGGAGACTGACTCAACTAGTGGCAAATAGTGATCCCAATCTCTTTGTCTCTCAAAGACATATGCCCTCAACATGTCCTCTAAAATCTAGTTGACCGTCTCAGTCCTCTGACTCTAACATCCCTGTCTAAAACTGTGGATGTCCATAACCAATGCAATCTGAAGATATGCTAGATAAACAACTCCACCAGCTGTGGAGCTTTTATCATCTCCTGCGTATGTATGAATTGATCCCTATTAATCAATGCTATCACGATCTTGCTCACATGCACACAGAGGTTGCTGATACAGAAAACACACAAAATAATAGGCATGCCAAGAGACGAGACTGAACGCAGTATTGGGTGCAATCTCCCCCATGCACTCTGTGTCGACAGTCCACAGAGTGCATGTATTTATAAGAATTTTTGATTTTGTCGAAATAGTGGTTACATGAGAGCGGCTTCAAAAACCATACATGAAAGTAAAAGTTGGTAACTTTCATAGGAAACCTTTGCTTTCAATATCAGAAATTGCGGTCTACAATGACCCTTATTCTAACCACTACTTTTCTAACTGTTTCTGACAACAGAACTATGTAGGCGGGTTTATTTACAAACTAAATTATAAGTCGGATCATTGATGTCTGCTCTAAACTTGGATTATTGATGTCTACCCTTTGACACCTTTCACATCCTCACAAACCTTCAGCTATTATCACTACAACATATCGAGGGTATATGGAGGCTATTACCGAGGAAAATCAATGGGCATAATTTCTCCGTGACATGGTTGTCGCAGTCGGTATGTACGTCAAAAACATAAAACCGATATAGGTACCAGTATAGTCATCGGTATAGGCATCGGTATGGGCGTCGATATTACTGACGCTTATATCGATGCCCATACTGACAACCCTGGTGGGTGTATCGATGCCCATACCGACAACTCTGTTGGGTTTACTAACGCTTATACCCACGACCATATCTGCAAAACATTTTTTGGGCAGAGTGTCTTGTCTTTTACTACAACATGATGTTGTTTAGCAAAAGACAATACACTCTGCCCAACTCTAAACCGAGTACATGTGATATGTACTCTAATGGAAACCAAAAAATGATTTTATATGAGCAAAAATGAACCATGAATCATGTACCAAAAGTTGTATATTCCATAAATGAAGGATTTACAAGAGTGTGGCAAAGCACTTCCATATAGGAACCGAATACAAAATGTGACAAATCACTTCCATATAGGAATCGAATACAAAATTATGGTATATCATTGCCACATAGGAGTGGAATACAAAATTGTGGCAATGTGACAAAGCAGTTCCATATAGGAATCGAATACAAAATTATGGTACATAATTGCCACATAGAAGTGTAATACAAAATTGTGGCAAAGCACTACCATACACATAGGCAAGGGGATCAAAACATTTACACATACAATCCTACAACAAAGCATGTGTAAAATCAGAAAAATTGACATGACATTTATAAACAACAACTAAAAATATGAAACCAAGCTATAAGTTTACCTAATCATATATTCTCCTATTAAATGATTGCACCGCGTCCCTCTAAGTCATGCAATAGTGCAGTCAATCCATGATGATATCCATAAGCTTCTTCGGTTCATGTCGGAGGATGACCCACTACCAACTCCTATAATAAACATGCAAAATGTTAGATGAACATACATGATATGCTTAACACAAACAAATTCAATAATTAAAATGATACTTACAAATTGGTAGCGCATACTATCATATCCGCCGCTACCTACATGCGACGTTCCAAGCATATCTGAACGTGTGACCGACGCATCTCGCTGTCAACAATATCGATCAGGAGTATGTTGTTGCTCATCCTAAATCGATTCCCACTCTTCAACATCTAACCATACAAGCCTTGGTAAGCCTACTCTGAAAGCATCATGAGCTTCGGACTGTCGATGAGACATCACCTCGCGTGTCGTATGCTGAATCCAATCTAAACTCAAAATAGGATGCCCAGGTGCTGGCCGGTACTCTTCATATATCGATTGTGTGATATAATTTTTCGAATCCTTATCCTATTCGCTCCATTTTAACATGATAGAATGTCAAAACTCTATGGAGCAAAGCTATCGAATGCGCTGATGCATGGACTTCCCGGTTGCATCCATGACTGGAGCTCCATTATGTATGTGATATATCTTGGAGTCATCATGGTCATGTGCTCCCCAAGGTGTACGTGGAGATCCCATCTCATCCAATGTGGAGATGTTAAAATGCATGTGTGTATGCATATGCATGTGTGTATGCATATGCATGTATGTGTGTATGCATATGCATGTGTATGCATATTCATTTTTGTATGCATATATGTGTGTATGCATATGCATGTATGTGTGTATGCATATGCATGTGTGTATGCATATGCATGTGTTTATGCATATGCATGTGTGTATGCATATGCATGTCTATGCGTATGCATGCATGTGTGTATGCATATGCATGTGTGTATGCATAAAGACATGCATATGCATATGTGTATGCATATGCATGTGTATGCATATGCATATGTGTATGCATACACACATGCATATGCATGTGTGTATGCATATGCATGTATGTGTGTGTGTGCATATGCATGTGTGTATGCATACACACATGCATATGCATGTGTATATGCATGTGCATGTCTGTATGCATGTGTGTATGCATATGCATGTGTGTATGCATATGCATGTGTGTATGGATATGCATGCGTATGCATATGCATGTGTCTATGCATATATGTGTGTATGCATATGCATTTGTGTATGCATATGCATTTGTGTATGCATATGCATGTGTTTATGCATATGCATTTGTGGTTGTCCAAATAAACACCGAAAAAATGGATAGGGATACACTTTCGATTGTCTTGATGTGATTGTATTGATGCCAATATCTCAACGAATAGAAGGTTCATGTTGTGTCAATACAATACAACTTCCTAAAGAAGATCTATGGATATGTGAAGTTGTATTGTATTAATACAACATGAACCGTCTACGTGTATGTGTAATTTTAGGATGCTGCAAAATATTTTTGAGACATCTTTTAATGATATGAACCACACAAGATCATTTCCTTGAATTCATTAGCTAATCATTTTGTATTGACATTACATGTGTATCGCTCTTGACTTTTCATATTGTGCTCATGAACATCGTGAAGTATAGAACTGTGATCTTGACCAATAGAATTAGCGATCAGAATGTCAGTTTGGGTGAGTGACATGGGAGTGGAAAGCTTTTTATTAAACAATTTCAAAAGGTGCACAACCAATAGTGGTGTGTGTGGTGTTATTGTAAGCAAACTGAAGCAATGGAAACTTTTCATCCTAGTTAGTGGGACTATCTAATGAATAACGACACAATAAATCAAGAATAGAACTATTTGTAGCCTCACTTTGTCCATTACTTTCGAGATGAAGTGTAGAGCTAAAATCTATTTTAGAACCAAAATGTTGAAATAAGGCAACCCAAAAATGATTACAAAATCTATCAAATAAGATTACTTTAGGAAATCTACGATGTGGGAAAATGCATTTAATGAATAATTTTGCAGCCTGAAGTGCAGACAAATTTTCTCTACATGGAATGAAATATGCATATTTACTCAACCTATGAACTATTGTCCAAATCATATCATTATGTGATGAATTGATGGGAAGACCTATGATAAAATCCATAGAAATTTGTTCCCATGGTTCCTTCTGAATGGGAAGTGGCATTAATAATCCAAATGGTTTACCATGTTGATCTTTTACATGCTGACATATTTAGGTAGTGATATGTGTGAACACACTAGGACAACCGGTGCACTTTTTTCCCTCTTTAGGAGGTTTTTTCCCCCAGCTTGTATATACGCATATTGCCCTAATGGGCTACTTATCTTTGTACATTCTAGTGCTAATACATTCACTTTTGTGTGTTATTCTCCAAGCTTCTTCTTCTTCCTTATTCTGTCTGCATGCTTCCGTAGACGTCTAACTCCAACACTCTACCTCTAAACCTCCATCTTTTTCCTTATTAATGAACTTGGTTTCTTGTGTTGTATTTGATCCTATAACTTGAGAATTCATTAACACATTTAGTTCTTCCTGTTTGGCGTGTTGCCACAGACAAAAGTTGACTTTGGCTCATTTTTGATGTTGCTTCTCAATTTCATATCTTAAGCTACTATGAACGTGGTGAGTTTAGAAATATAAAACAGGTTCCTAACTTACATTGGTTCTATAAAAAGTTCATCTTCTCTCGCCTCATCTAGCATGTGAATAACAAAATCAGCTACATAATCATGAACACCTTATGAAAGGAGCACGAAAGTTTCTCCAATTTATTTATTTAATTGCCTATTCTCCCATGCTTTAATTCATAGCGAAAACAATCACACAAGAGAAAGGCCTAATACAAATGGGAACTCCCCAATTCCACAAAGCAAGGGTCCCCTATGCATTCCTACAGGACTTTACACAGAAGTTTTATAATCCTCTCGTCTCCATCATCTAGACACTACTTGTGTTTAATCTTGTTGTTCTCAAGGAAAACACTTTATGATGTCTAAAAGGCGGGGGCTTCTTACAATTGGAAATTATTTTGCCTAAAAGGAAAAGAGATTTTTCAATCGACCATTCTTTAGGAGGGTTTCCAAAGTTAGAAACACTTCTCTCTTTCGAGATCTTCGAGAGGATCTCACCTTTTATAGCATTTCACAATGTTGAGAAACATGTGATCCCTTCATCTAGCAATGCTTGCTTCCAATTTAATTATCTGTGTGGCAACATGATTCTCCCGAAGGTCCGTGTAATCAAAATTGACCTCAAGCATAAAAAGAAAAGATGTCCCAAATCCTCATTGTCACGTAGGCATCGTTTGCACCAAGGGAGAGCCCTCCAACAAGAGAAGCAATGGAATGATATCTATTGCATATTTCGTTTGTGGTGTTTCATGATCACCATTTCTATTGCGCTCTTAATGTTATCAATAAATATTGAATCATCATTGATGGTGACAAAGATGTGAGGAAACCTCATTAATGCTTCTCCAACTTCCTTTGAGAACAAAGTTATATGGACATCCTTTGTCGTCAGCTGCGGAACGTGAGCGGCGATGGTCTGGGCGCCGACGGATGATAGACTGAACGGGATGTTTGCTGCAGTGGCGTGCTATCATCGTCATCAACAGAGTGCTATTTTCATCATCAATAATCATCAGCTAATCATTGCATGATTGCTTCATCAGAGCAACGTGCACATCAGTGATTTGCATCTGGACTATGCTATTGCGCCGTATCTGATGCAGAACATGTTCTCGGAACTCCGACAGCGTCAAAGTGAAGCATTTTGGGCGATACCAACAACGTGAATCAATGCTGCACTACGCAGGCTCCTGATCTGTGGATTCTGCTGGTGTGAAGCCCGTGATCGGTGATCATTAGCAGGTGTCGTCCATCGCGACGGTGTGGCTTGTAGCCCATCGCGACGGTGTGGCTCACGCCCACCGTCCCTGAGTTTTTCTTCCGGGAAAGATCTCACTCGTGCGGGGCTCGACTCCCGAGTTGTCACCATCGCGACGGCGCTCCTCTCTCTTTCGTGAAGCCCTGCGCGACGGTCTGTGCCACCTCACCATCGCCTCTTTGCTCTCCACGCGTGCCACCTCACCATCGCCTCTTTGCTCTCCATCGCGACGGTGTGGCTTGTAGCCCATCACGACGGTGTGGCTCACGCCCACCGTCCCTGAGTTTTTCTTCCGGGAAAGATCTCACTCGTGCGGGGCTCGACTCCCGAGTTGTCACCATCGCGACGGCGCTCCTCTCTCTTTCGTGAAGCCCTGCGCGACGGTCTGTGCCACCTCACCATCGCCTCTTTGCTCTCCACGCGTGCCACCTCACCATCGCCTCTTTGCTCTCCACGCGCCCTGCACGCGGGCTGGACTCGGAGCCTCCCCATTCGTGGAGAATCTTAAGGCTCTTCGCTTTTGATTTTGTATTAAATCTTTTTTTTCAAAACTCTGCGTTGAAAAAGCATCGGTATTAGTTTGATGGGGGAGCGCCAGTTGCTTGGGTGAGGTTAAAGAAGTTTAAAGAAAATTAAAAAGAAATGAAAATTAAAAAAAAGGGAGGATAAAAAAGAAGAAAAGAAAAAGAGAAAAAAAGTAAAAAGGAAAAAAGAGCTTTGTAGTATTGTCGGTAGTTTTTTAGTGGGCTTCCATTTGGCTCTTCAAATGGAAAGGGGCCTTCGCTTTTTGTTTTAATTCCAAGCAAGTAAATCGTGAGCTTTCTTTGCTTTGTCGGGCCTTTGTCATGGATTTGGCGACCTCCTCTTTAGTGAGAAGCAACCTGGCCCCTCCCCCGGGGGAGACCAGTAACCTGGCCTCTTTGCTGGAGGGGGGTTCTTGTGCCGCCCTAGGGGCCTTCGAGCGTGCTGAAACCCCCTTGGTCTCCCTCAATAGATCCGCAATTTTGTCAACTCAGGAGGAGCTCAAGAAAGTTTGCCTCGTCGGCCAAATGTTCGGCCCTAAGCCCCCACTCGAAACTGTGCGACAGTGGCTTCGCAACGAGTGGTTTCCCCGCGGACTAGTTGTTTGTAAGTGTCAGTTCTTACCGGCAAGCCACTTGTTGCTAGTCTTTGAAAATGAAGATATGGCGTTTCGAGCCCTTAGTGTCGGAACTTGGCAACTCGGCCGAGCAACCCTGTGCCTTTTCAGATGGTCCCCTGATTTTACTCCCGACAAATCAAAATCGCTTCGGTACCCCCTCTGGGTCGAGCTCCCTAACCTGCCTTACTTCTTGTACAACTTCGTGTGGGACATCGTTTCTCCTATCGGCAAGCCGTTGGCCTCACGCGAGGACATTGGTGGTCTCATTTATGAAGGTGCAAGACACTCGTTCAACGCTAGGTGGCACCCTCAAATCTGTGTCGAGGCTGACCTCAGTGTGCCACTTCCTTCGAAGATCAAACTGGACTTGGGCGAAGGGGAGGTATGGGAGCAAGACATCAGTCACAAAAACCTTCCCAACGCGTGCTTTCGGTGTGGCCAACAAGGTCACAGGATCAAAGATTGCCCTTTGAGACGAAAAAGCAAGCGAAATCAAGAAGCCCCCAAAAATGCTCCAGATAGCAATGGAGCTTTGAATCATTCGACGAAAGCAGAGGTATTCAAGGGTCCCCTTAATCCAGAAGCTGATGCAGACGGGTTCATCGAAGTCAGAAGAAGAAGGAAAAGAAGCCCTAGGGCAACCTCTGAGCGAAACAACATGTCAATTACCCCCTCCAGCAACTTGTATTGCAATCTGGAAAAAGAAATCAATGAGTTTGACTACCCTGGTGGGAACCAACTTGAGGTGGACACCGACGTCAAAGGCCTAGAGATCCCTGACAGTAAAGAAACCTTGCAGGAGGGTTACACTACAAGCAAAGAAGACGGCTTTACCACTAGCAACGAAGATAACATGGATAGTGAAAGCTCCATCATCGGATCGACTATTCCGGAAACGGAGTTGGAATCGGTGCCCTGTTCTTCCCAGCAGGAGACATCCCGCAAAGGAAAACAACCTATGGAGTTACCGTGGAAAAGCCCCCACAAGAACCTATTGCTAACTCGGGATCCGATCCGAGCGAAAAAGAAAGATGAACCCAAGAAAAGAAAGGACAAAGCTCCCTCCCGCAAAGAGGGATTACAACGACAATGATCATCATCTCGTTAAATGCTAGAGGGCTAACCGACCCCTCAAGAGCGACCATCATTGGTCAATGGCTTCGAGACATTAGCCTAAACCCAGATTTTATATGTATCCAAGAGATTAAAATTGACGGAGAAGACCTCCAGAAACGGCTTAGACATGTCTCCTCGACCCATGTCTGGATTTCAACGGCGCATCAGCGGGGGTCCGGTGGAACGGTAATCGGTGTTAATCAACGCTGGTTTGAGAAGCTTGTGCACTCCACTGAAGATGATTGCCATCGATGGATTGCTGTTTCTTTCGGTGCTCCCTTATGCTTCACCTTAGTTTCTTTGTATGCCCCTAACGGGGAGCTTGAGAGACTTAACACTTGGGCCTCCTTGGACTCGCTCCCCCACAACGTGCTTATTTGTGGTGACTTCAACATGGTGGAGGACCCTATGGACAGATGGAGGGGCAAGGGCAGGGTCATCGATAGTCGGGAAAAAGAAACGTGGGACAGAACTAAACTACACTTGGACTTGGTCGAATTCAAAGACTCGAAGGGCTTTTCTTGGTCAAATCTCCAAGCAGGCGAGGACTTGAGGAAAGCTAGACTTGATAGATGCTACATTTCTCAGAGTTTTACTCATCAGTGGGGCCACCCCTCCCTCTCGCAACGCACCGACCTCACCATCTCTGATCACTACCCGATCGTCATCACCTTTCAACCCCCCACCAAGTTCCGTAAGGCTCCGTGGTTCCATGCCAGTGTGCCCTCCTTCTCTCTCCCCTCCGTCCATCAAGAAATTTCTGATGTGTGGAAGGAGGCATTCGTCTCTGGCTTGTCCCCAGCCAAGTGTTGGAGAAGTGCGGTCGATAAGTCACGTCAGATCATGATTAGATCCAGGAAGATGCTAGAGACTGTGCGGCGGGCTTGTAGAGAAGCTCTATATCATAGACTCTGGCGGCTCGAGGAGGAAGTGAACAAAGGAAAATCTCAAGCCCAGAAAGGACTTCGAAAAATCAGAGCGCTGCTGAGATACGAGGAAGAGATACAAAGGAAAAATTTGCAAATTTTCTTCAAGGAGTGGTGGGCTGGCAAAGCCGACAAACCCACCAAAGAGATGTGCCGTATCCTCAAAAGGAAACACAACAGAGAATCGATCCCCTTATTGCTAGACGCAAATGGCAATGTATGCAATACGGAAGAAGATAATTTTGGGATCATTGAAGGGCACTTCACGAGACTCCTAGGGACATCAAACCCCCTCTCCCACCATAGAAGGGACTGTATGGCAGCCATATCTAGGGTTTCCCCCCACAGGATACCACCCAACCTTCACTCTCTGCTTCATGCCTCCATCTCTGAAGCCGAAATCATTGAGGTCATCGATGCCCTCCCCTCAGGTAAAAGCCCGGGACCCGACGGGCTCACTAATGAGTTCTTTAAATCCTTCAAGTTGGTGGTTGCCACCCCTCTTCGTTTGGTTTGGCAAGAGGCACTCAAGTTTGGCGCGCTTCCTTCTTGTCTCAACAATGGCATTATCAAGTTAGTACACAAAAAAGGGGAAAAGAACAGAATAGAGAACTGGCGTCCCATTACAATGCTTCAAACAGGATACAAGATCATCGCCAAAGTCATTGCCAACAGAATCTCTTGCCACTTGAGAGCGTGGTTAAGCGAGGACCAAAAAGGTTTCATCAAAGGCAGGTCAATTTTGGAAACCATTATAGATATCTGGGAAGGTCTTGAATTTGCAAATGAGTCTAAACAAGAAGTTGTTTTCCTCAAGATCGACTTTGATAAAGCCTACGACAGGCTAGAATGGGACTATATTCTACAGTCGCTACAAGATCTTGGATGTAGTCAGAAATTCACCAAGATGATCGCGACCCTTCTCGGAAACGCATCGACCCAAATTAACATTAATGGAAATCTTTCAAAGGTGATCAAACTTAGAAGATCTATCAGACAAGGGTGCCCATTGGCTCCCCTTCTCTTTGCCATTGCCACGGAAGGGCTTAGCAGACTGGTGGAGCATCAGGTGGAAGCTGGTAACATTAAAGGCCTTCGTTTGCCGCATGACCACAGTCAGATCACCATGAGACTTTTTGCCGATGATATGAACGCTTTTGTGCACAATGATAGTACCAGCCTTGAGACGTTTTGGAAGTGCCTTGCTACTTTTTGTGAAGCCTCTGGATCCATAATCAACCACTCTAAGACGGCCTTTAGAGCTATTGGTGGGTCACAGCCCGACCTTCTCATTGATCATGGCTGTCAATTCATTCCGCAGGGCCAAATTTTTCGGCTTCTTGGGATTCCCTTGGGGTTTGGCGTCTCTATGGAACAACGGTGGAACTGGGTGCTTGCCAAACTCGAAAACAAGCTTAAGTATTGGAGAGGTATGCAAATCAATCTTGCTGGTCGTGCTATGGTTATCAACACGTTCCTCTTATCATCTACCATTTATTTCCTTTCTTGTTGGAGACCGAAAGAGCATGATCTGTCCAAACTGGATAGTATTTGCAGAAACTTCCTTTGGACGGGCGACCACAATAGGAGGGGGGTGCCCAAAATCAAATGGTCCATCTGCACCAGCCATAGAAATAGTGGGGGACTTGGTATCTTGGACATTGGGTGCATGGCTAACAAACTGTCGGCCAAATGGATGATTAAGGCTTGGTGCAATGGGGAGGCCTCGTGGGCCAAGCTGATCTTCAGAAACAAGAATGAGTTGGCGCTCATGGGCTTCCCAAATTGGAAGAATCTCGACATCTTGACCTTGCTGTTTTCCCCAATCCCCGTCTTCCCGAAAGGATCTAATCTGGTGTGCTCCCTTTGGAAGAGTTGGAATAAAGTCAAAAGCTTCACAAGAATAAGTGAAGACTGGAAGTGGGCTGCCGGTATCAGACAAAACGACTCTATCTGGTTTCCGATCCAAGGCATCCGGAGTGTGGAATCTTGGAACATTCAAAATGCCAAGAAGCTATGGAATAAAGGCTTCAAAAAATGGAAACACCTCTGGAAACAAGACACCAACCGCTGGATCAACTTTGAGGATATTGACCCTAGCATCAACATTTCGCATGAAGAATGGAACACTTTGCAAAGCAGATGTCTCGCCTGGGACCGACACAAAGTTTGCCTTCTCATGGGACACGACATGTCGAGCTCGCTTGGTCTCAAATGGCACAATGGGAATAGCCTATCAAAAATCCCGAACATCAAAGAAACGATCGACTATCAGGGTAACCTCAACAAAAAGTGGTGCCTGTCATGGACGCGGCTTCGGTGGGACATGAAGTTCATGGCTATCTGGCACCCCCTCATAGAAATCAAAAAGTCTGTCCTCTTATGGCAAATTCTTCATCATGGAATCTGGACCAACCTTAAGGCTAGCAAAATTTGTGGGATCCCTCCCTGGTGCAAACGCTGCCACCGGTCTATCGAAGATGTTTCACACATCTTCTTTACCTGCCCCAACTCCAACAGACTCTGGCAGGTGGTTGGAAAGAGAATTAGACTTCAAAAACGCCTCAGTTGGCAGCAAGCCCTGCTGGGAGAAGCGATCGGCTGCTCCGCGACCCTCTGGAACGCCATCAGAGGGGAGGTCCTATGGAAAATCTGGCGGGAAAGATGTGCTCTCAACTTCGGTGACTCCCCCAAGGAGTTGTCAATTGAGAAATCGCTGTTCCTCCTTGGCAAAAGGATTGTCAACTGTAAAAAATCCCCCCCCTTTAGGCATCATCAAGTACTCCTTTTGATTGATAACAAGCTTAAACCCAAGTGGGCCCCACATGAGGGTGATGAGAGGGTAATTAACCTTCTTTGTAATGTCATCTAAGCTCTGTAAAAGCTTCCCCTGCTTTGTGGGATTTGGGGGGTCCCGTGGGCACTAGTCCCCTTCTCTTGTACTTTTCTTTATTTAATTCAAGTCTGGGAGAGTAGGCTATTGCCGAACTTCCTTTATATTAACAAAGTTATATGGAGGATAACTAAAAACTTAGATGATGTGCAAATACCATAATGAAGTTTTATGGAGGAGAACCGAAGACTTGGATGATGTCTATATATTTCCCGCATGAGCTGCTATATTCTTATTACCGTCTGTTAACCGTCAGAAACATTCAGTGAATTTTCAAGGAGGACATTCCAAGCCCCCGAAATTCCCTGTTGGTCTGCAATTCCCTGTTCTCAAAGACTTACTACAAGTACTCCTTCATTCCAGAACAGCGGCTTGGAAAATTCACAGAATCTTTCAGACGGTTAACAGAATCTTTCAGACGGTTAACTGACATTAGAATCTTTCAGACGGTTAACTGACATTAGACATTAGAGGAATGCATAAAACTACGCGGCCAACGAATCCTCGATGACGTGACCGTATTAAAATTACAATGACAGTAAATCTTCAGTTCTCCTCAGTAAAACTTCGTTATGGTATTTGCACAATCTGTTCTCCTCCGTAAAACTTTATTCTCCTCCATCAGTTGGACAACCATTGAAGTTTCCTCACATAAACAAGTCGATTTGCAACATATGCATTTGCGATTTGACATATCATTTATGGGGTCCTCCAAAATTTTGACCTTGTTGTCAATTACATAGATTAATTGATGTACAACATACACAAATCAAGATTGATGATTATGGTATCCATAATTTATTTAATTACACACTTATTAGAAAGTTTAAATTTTCCCAACTCTCCACATAAGTTTAATATGGTATCAATGAGTGAAGGACAAGATACACAAATATAGGACACAATGGTTTTTGGTTTGGAAATAGATGTTCAAGGTTACAAGGAAAAACTTGATTTCACAACTATGTCACAGTACTGGGCAGGAAATGGTTTTAGAGTTTGACAATCATAGCTATCATAGCTATCATTTGAATACATTGGAATCCTTAACTAACGGGAGAATTCATATCATTAAACATGAACATGAAGTTTCACGCACTCCTTTAATTTCTAGAATTAAGTTACAGAAACGTGTAAAGAAAAAAGATGTTGACGCATTTATGCTGATTCCATTAGATGCTTTATGTTCTCTTTCAATTTTATTGAATAAATTTAAAGACTTTTCGAACAAGTACAGTGATGTGTTCCTTGTGGAACTCTAAGGTACCTTAGAACTCTTGTAAGAGCATATTGACCACGCTATCAACTTGCTTCCGCGAATAAAGCCAATATGTAATGAATTTGTTGTCGCAGCCTTGGGTTTGAATAATGCTTAACATCCTTCATGGCACTTGTTGTCAGACATTGATCCATAGGGATCAGTGCATGTGATCCACAGGAATCAGTTCACATTGATGCACAGGGATCAATCCATGTGTGTGAGGGACAATGGCCAGCTGGCCAAGCTCCCAAGCTCAGGGGATACCTTAAGGTGCTTTGGTATATATGGATGGGAGGAGAGTCACACACACATCATTCAAGTCTTTGTCTCTCAATTGATACAATAGCGTCAACAATTTCTCATGCATTCTTGTGTTTTGTTTTCTTAGCTCATCATCTTCTTGTCGTCGTGCTGATTGGAGATCGCGGGAAGGGTCATTGTTGGGAGTCTTCATCAGTCAGAATTCTCAACTAACACTAGAGGAAAAGAAGACAAACCCACATGACTTGAGTGATGCGGTGAACAAGGGCTGACACTCATGTATCAAGAAGTGCCAAGCTATGTGGAAGTCACTCCCCAAAAGGAAGTAAGCCCAAAGCTTTGTGGAAAGCTTCAAAATTCTCCCTGGGCAGAGCCTTCATGAAAAGGTATGCAATGTTCTCTTGCGTGGGCACATATGCCAAGCTAATCTCTCCAGCAGAGAACCTTTCCCTGACATAATGATAATGCACCTCAATGTGCTTAGTGCGAGCATGGAACACAGGGTTCCTCGCAATTGCCAATGTGCTTTGACTGTCACTGAAGATGGTGGTGGCAGAAGACTGACCAACACACAAATAAGCCATAAGGCGTCACACACTCAACAGTTGCTGTGAAAGTTGCCCTATACTGAGCTCACAACTAGAAGTGGCCATAGTAGGTTGCTTCTTGCTCAACCAAGATATGCATGAGCTACCAAACATGAAGCAAAAACCACTAGTGGACACACGAGTGCCATAGCAACCAGCCCAATCAGAGTCAGAAAAAGCATGTAAATCTTGCGATAATGATCCCCCCTTGGGATAAAACAAACCAAGTAGCTGGGTATCACTAAAGTAGCGAAAGATGCGCTTAACTCACTACAACAGATTGAGCGTATACCGAGGTTTTTACCGAGGGAAATGAACGCGGCTTTATTTGTCTTGATGCCGATGTAAAGGTCGGTATGCGCGTTGGTGCCAAAGCGCCGGTGTAAGCGTCGGTATATGCATCGGTATAAGCATCGGTATATGCATTGGTATAAGCATGGGTAATACCGGCACCCATATCGACGCCTATACCAAGGCCTCTGCTGGGAGTACCATCGCGTATACCATCGCCTGCTGGATGTATCGACGCTTATTCCGATGACAGTAGTGGGAGTACTGTCGCGTATACCGACGACCATACCTACAAAATTTTTTTTGGGCAGAGTGTTTTGTCTTTTGCTACAGCAACATTACCATGATGTTGCTTAACAAAAGACAATACACTCTACCCAAAAAGAACTGAGTACATGTGATGTGTACTCTAATGTCAACCGAAATATGATTTCATGAAACAGAGTATTATTGGACACAAAAGAGATAATCACAATGAACCATGAACCATGTACAAAAGAAGTTATATATTTCAATAATGAAGCATGTACAAGAGTGTGGCAAACCATTGTCATATATGATGCTTTTACAATATGTGGCAAAGCAATGCATTGCCATATGAAAATCAAATACAAAATTTTGGTGTTCCACTACCATACACATGGAAAGAACGTTCCATATCAATAGTCCTGCAACAAAGAAGATTAATGGAATGAGATAAATTCACATGAAAATTACAAACAACAAGTAAAAACCAAGTTTATAAATTAATTACCTCATCGCAAATGCTCCCATGAAATGACCGCACCGCGTCCCTCCAAGTCGTCCAATAGTGCAATCAACCCATGACCATATCCGTACGACTCCTCCGTTCATGTTGGAGGATGAAACAAATATACAAAAGATTAAAGGAACTTACATGAGAAATTTAACACAAATAAATTCAATAAATGAAATGGTACTTACAAACTCATGGTTCATCATGTCATATCTGCCACTGCCCAAATGTGACGGTCCAACCATATCTAAACGTGTGGCTGTGGCATCTCGCTGTTGGCAATATCGGTCAGGAGTCTACTGCTGCTCGTCACGAATCACATCCCACTCCTCAGCATCTAAACATATAGGCTTTGGTAAGCCTGCTCTGAAAGCATCACGAGCCTCGGATCGTCGATAGGACATAACCTCACGTGCGGTCTGCCAAATCCACTCTGAACTAACAAGAGACTGTCCATCGGCTGGTCGGAATTCCTGATAAATCGTCTGTGTGATATAATTCTTCATATCTTTATCCTGCTCACTCCATTTCAGCATGATAGAGTGTCCAAACTGGATGGAGCAAAGTTGTCGTATGCGTGCATGCATTTCTTTGCCAGCCGCATCCATCATGGGAGCTCCATCTCAGATACTATACACCTTGGATTCATCATGGTCATGAGCATCCCAACTTGTATGTGGTGTACACGTGGTGTACTACGTGGCGTACCTACATCTGAGGTACTCGTCCTAGGAGTAGAAGCGGGTGACACAACGTCCATCGCACTGCCTCCACAACAGCCACCTCCACCGCCTCCAGACCTACCTGTAGATCCACTCCTAGAACCTCCTGCTCCGAAGCGTGACCTCGATCTACGAGACATGCCAGAACCTGTATCACGTTGAGGTGTCGAACGCACATGTCTACTAGTAGACCCAGTAGGAGATGGCTGAAAAGATGGTCGTGGTGGAGTCACAAAGCTATGAGACATACCTCCTACGTGAGTAGCACCACCCGTAGGAGTGACACCGGTAGGAGTGACACCGACGGGGGTGAGGCTAGCAGGAGTGAGGTCGGCAAGAGTAAGGCCGGGAAGAGTGCTACAACGAGCGATCCAATACTGTGATGCAGCGGCCATATACGCGGGAGGAACCTGAGATATGAACTCCAAAAACTGCTCCTCTATCATGGAATGTGGAGTGACTAGAGGGTTGTCTCCCATCGTGCTCTGTAATAAAAGAACTCAAATAATTAGAATGCGATAATAAAAGTAATATAGAGAATAAACAAAAAAAAACAAAAATTAGTACATACAAGTGTTTTATTCAAAAGGCCTCTAGTCTAGCATCCTCTTGAAGATCGGATGCACCAGGAATATCTATCTCTATATTGATGGCTTATAAATTGCTTGCTATGCTGGTTTCTTCCCGACCATCGTCTATTGCTTCGTCTTCTCGAACAATGACCACTTCTTCAATGACCTCTTCTTCTCAAACAATGATCTCTTCCTCCTCGACTATCAAATGAATCTCTGAGTCCACTAGAGATGGACTATCTTCTACATCTATGTTCTCAAAAATTTGTCTACTACAAGGAGCGACCTGTAAAACAAATAGCCACTCTGGTTCTTTTGAATTTGGTATAAAAACAACTTCCTCACAGTATTTGGGAAGTACAAATGTATCCCTTTCATCTGTCCATAATCTTGTGGAGTTGACTTGAAGCAAACCGCTTTTATCCCGTCTCACTGTTGCGTCTCTTCCAGAGGTGATTACTCTATGTGCTTTCAAGCATGAGAGTCAGCAGGCACTCGCATTACATTATTTGTAGACCTGCTCTTTGTATGCCATGACATTAACTCAGCTATAGATTTGCATCTAAACATGTTTTTAATTCATGATGATAGGAAAGTGGCAAAGAACCTTTGCGGGGATTGCTTCGCCTACAACGTCTTCTCTAACTCTATTTGCTGCACACTTTGGACATACGTGGAGATGCTCATACTCATTCCGGAAGAGAATGCAATTATTCAGACAAGCATGAATTTGAGTATAATCCATTCCAAAGGATTGTAAAAGCTTTTTCGCATCTCCACCTATTTGAGGCATGTCATTGCCCTCTGGCAAAAATTGATCTTTAAGAAGCCTGCAATAAGCAACTAAAACGATATTAGTAAATAAAGTTATTGTGATACAACAATCACTACAAGAAAAAGGGGGGCGTAGCGACGCCCCCGAATCGGATTATGCGATGAAAAAGACGAAAACCGTCGCTTATGCGATGAAATCGTCGCAAAAGCGACGGTAAAAACTTAGGATTTTTTTTTTGGCCGAGCCTCGTCGCATAAGCGACGATAGCGTCGCTTATGCGACGCTAAACCACAAGCGTCGCTAGTAGCGTCGCTGGTTAGCAACGCTATTAACGACGTTGGCAAACTGCAGAGCGTCGCATATGCGACGCTCTGCAATGTTAAAAAAAAAATTCAATTCTCCCGGCACATTTGTGCCGGGATTTGAACACGAGAGCAAGAAGAGACCGAGAGCAAGAGAGAGAGAGAGAGAGCACGCGCGCAAGAGAGAGAGAGACACATCTACTTGAAGGAAGGTATGCGCACACACACACACACACTTACACACACATACATATGCATACATACATGCATACACATACACACATAGACACATACACACACATAGACACATACACATATAAACACATACACACTCATAGATACACACACATACACATAGACACACACATACACACACATAAACACACACACACATACACACACATACACACATACACATGCATACACACACATACACATGCATACACACATACAGACACATATACACACACATACACACATATATATATGCATATACACACACACATAGAGAGACATACACACATATACACATACATGCATATATATGCATACATAATGCATATGCATATGCATACAATGTAGATACATACTTACATGCATACATAATGCACATGCATAGATACATACACACACAGACACATACACACATAGACATATACACACACATAAACACATACATACTCATAGATTCACACACATACACATAGAGACACACACACATACACACATAATGATGCATACATATACATACACATGCATACACACATACAAACACATGTACACACACATTCACACACATATATGCATACACACACATAGAGAGACATACACACATACACATACATGCATACATATGCATACATAATGCATATGCATATGCATACATACATACTTACATGCATACATAATGCATATGCATATGCATACATACATACTTACATGCATACATAATGCACATGCTTACATACACATACATAATGCATACACACACATATGCAGACATAATGCATACACACACATACACACATATGCATACATAATGCATATGCATATGCATACATACATACTGACATGCATACATAATGCACATGCTTACATACACATACATAATGCATACACACACATAACACATATGCCTACATACATGCATACACATACACACATAGACACATACACACACATAGACACATACACACACATAAACACATACACACTCATAGACGCATAGCGACACATACACATAGACACATACACTTATACACACACATATACACACACACACAAACATACACACATAGACACATACACACATAATGATGCATACACACACATACATATGCATACATACATGCATACACATACACACATAGACACATACACACACATAGATACACACATACACATAAACACATACACACTCATAGACACACACACATACACATAGACACACACACACATACACACATAGAGACATACACACATAATGATGCATACACACATACACATGCATACATACATGCATACACATACACACATAGATACATACACACACATAGATACATACATACACATAAACACATACACACTCATAGACACACACACATACACATAGACACACACACACATATACACACACACATACACATACATGCATATATATACATACATAATGCATATGCATATGCATACATACATACATACATACATACATGCATACATACATACATACACATACATAATGCATACACACATATGCATACATAATGCATACACACACATATGCATACATACATGCATATATAACACACATAGACACATACACACACATATACACATACACACACATAGACACATACACACTCATAGATGCATAGCGACACATACACATACACACACACATATACACACACACACAAACATACACACATAGACACATACACACATAATGATACATACACACACATACATATGCATACACACACATATGCATACACACATATGCATACACACACACATAGACACATACACACACATAGATACATACATTCACATAAACACATACACACTCATAGACACACACACATACACATAGACACACACACATACACACACATACACACATAGACACATACACACATAATGATGCATACACACATACACATGCATACATAAGAATGCATACACACACATACACATGCATGCACACATACAAACACATATACACACACACATACACACATACACACATATATGCATACATACACACATATATGCATACACACACATAGAGAGACATACTCACACATACACATACATGCATATATATACATACATAATGCATATGCATATGCATACATACATACACACATACATGCATACATACACATACATAATGCATACACACATATGCATACATAATGCATAAACACACATACACACATATGCATACATACATGCATACATAACACACATAGACACATACACACACATAGACACATATACACTCATAGACGCATAGCGACACATACACATAGACACATACACATACACACACATATATATACACACACACACACACAAACATACACACATAGACACATACACACATAATGATGCATACACACAGATACATATGCATACACACACATATGCATACATACATGCATACACATACACACATAGACACATACACATACATAGATACATACATACACATAAACACATACACAAACACATACACACTCATAGACACACACACATACACATAGACACACACACATACACACACACATACACACACACATAGACACATACACACATACACATGCATACATACATGCATACACATACACACATAGATACATACACACACATAGATACATACATACACATAAACACATACACACTCATAGACACACACACATACACATCGACACACACACACAAACACACATAGACACATACACACATAAGAATGCATACACACACATACACATGCATACACACATACAAACACATATACACACACATACACACATATATGCATACATACACACATATATGCATACACACACATAGAGAGACATACTCAAACATACACATACATGCATATATATACATACATAATGCATATGCATACATACATACATACATACATACATGCATACATACACACACACATATACACACACATACACACACACACATACACACACATACACACATAGACACATACACACATAATGATGCATACACACACATACACATGCCTACACACATACACATACACAAACACATACACACACATACATACACACATGCATACATACACATATTTAATGCATACACACGTACATATGTACACATATATATATTGATTTGTAACCATTTTGTTTTATATGTTAGGTATTATGGATCCCAGTAAAGAGAGAAAGGCGAAACTCACTCTCATAAAAAGTCTTATGAGAGCAAGAGTCCCGTCAGATACTCTAGGGGCCATAATGCGGGACTACACAGAGATGTCCGATGAGGAGCTGGATTATACGATCCAGATGCTTACGCGATCAGACGAGGGCTCTTCTGCGGATCCACATGCAGAAAGAGAGCTATCTACTCATAGGTATGTTTTTTTTCATAATTTTTTTTAATGATATTATAGCACATATTTTTATTTATTTCTATCTATCTATTTTCAGGACACCTATACCACCTCCAGCACGTGATAGCAGAGCAGAGACGTTGCCTATGAGGACATGCATAGGCACGTTAGGACTAGAGTGCGACATAGAGCCAGAGGGGAATATTGTATACATAGGAAATGGATTGGAGTTCAAGAGGAGAATGCGTGCACTATGCGACTCTTACCTGCGCTTTATCCACTTACCGTGGAAGTAAGTAAAAGTTTTACATATAAATTGAAATATATATCTTATGTTTTATTTATATTATGTTTTTTATTTTTTTAGTGAGCATGATGAGAGGGATAAAAAGTACGTGCTCAGTTCACTTGAGACGGAGTTTGGGAGAGGGTGGTCTCTTAAATGGTGTTTAAAAGAGATGCGGACACTTATGGCGCATCGTCGTGACAATGCACGGTATGTATGTATATGAGAGAGAGAGAGACAGAGAGCACTAATCTCGATATTAGGGTTTTGAAATCCCTAATTTAAAAACTCTAATTCAACCTTTTAGCCATATGTTTGAAGTATATGTACACCTCCGACGTCCTACTAGAGAGATGTCTCTCCTCCCAACCTTATGCCTCTATATATAGCTACTCGAATCAACGAGGATCATGATTCATAATATATGTAAAGATATATACACATCATGTAGATAGGATACATAAATATAAAATGGAGTAGATATATTATGCTTCACACATACATGCCTAAATGCACACATAAATATATATATACATACTAACATATTTACATGTACATATTTACACATACATGTACATGCCTACATGCACACATAAACATATATATACATGCATACATATTTACATGTACATATTTACACATAGACACATATACATATATACATGTACACAATTATAAACACTTGCATATATTACGTACATGAATACATGTATACATATATCACACACATGCAAACACATACATATACATGAAATACATATATATGCATACTAATATATGTATACATATAATACACATGAATACACACACATATGCATACATACATGATAAAAATTTACTCCTCGAAGATAAAGCTATATATAAAATAATTAGGCATACCCCCGAGCTTCATGTTCTAACTTAGAAGAACATGATTTCATCTCTCTAGTAGGATTCATCGTTATTCAAGTTAATAAAAAAAACCTATTATCTGATATCCATTCAGAAGCTTCAAGTTACTATCTAATCTGCTCATATGTTTTCATTATTGCCATCATTTTGGTAAGACATCAATATAGTCTCATCTTCATTATCCTTATTGATTTCATTTATTTCTTCTATTGTTAAATCTATGTTCTCATGAATCACATCATCTATTGGTGGATTAATATCTATTTCTGGTAATTCCTCTTCCTCATCAGTAGAATCAGCATGTAGAGAATTATCCTCTTCATCAAAAAGATTAGTATCATTATCACGTATAATGAGTCTAATTTCTATTCCAGATGTTGATGTATCAGTATCTGATGCTGAATCATCAAGAGGACTTTCTTCAATCTCTCGAACAATAAACTGTTCAAACAATGACCTACCTCTAGGTTGCACATGAATGACTTGCCACCAAGGATGAGCATCTGGGTTTTTATAAAAAAATGCTTGTTCAATATGCCTAGGAAGAATATATGGTTCTTTAGTAGATCGCATTACCTTGGAAGAATCAATTGCCCAAAACCCAGATAATTCCTTTCTTATTGTAGAATTACTACCTTTATACTCCGCTCGATACCAGTCAACCTTCAAAATGACCTATCAAAATATATAACAACAAAAACGTCCCATTATTAGGTGCTTAAAAAAATAACTAACTCTAAAAAATATATATAAACTTTTTTCTACCTGTTTGAATGTACGAAATGAAATTTCGTAGATACCAACAATAGTTCCTACGTAACCAAGTTCGCTATCTATAAGGTTCGTGTCTTTTGAGCTAGCACGTGATAGTTGCTTGAAACAAGCAACAATACTAGAATCCTCTGTTTTACGTAAAGAATCAATGGCTTTGATTCTAATATGCTGTCCAAAAGCCCACATATTAGTGAACATTCGAGCCTGCAAAATAAATTCAATTAGTAAATAGAAACTAACATACACATATGAAAAAAATAAAATATATATTTTAATAAAATTACCTTTTGTTCACAACCTATCATTAACTCTCTTTGCTCATCTGAGATTTCTTCATTATTTGCGTTGGCGCGTTGCAAACGACTATATAGCCAATCCGTGAAAGAAGGTATATCTGTAATCTCATTATTATCAAGATTACGTCTAGATCTTTTGTTTTTTCGCCTTTTACTTTGGAGACTTTGAAGTTCCTCGTACTCCTTAACGAATGCTTGCATGCATTCGCTATTATATGCTACAAAAGTAGAAACATCATTTTTTTCTTGAAATGTAAATAAGAATGGAACCCCCTTACCTGATAATACCTCATCTGTTATTTTTGAAGAAGACTCGTTGGTCCATGCACGTGGAGCTTCTTCATGAACTCTTTCAAGGTACTCACTAACGTAATACATGCACTCTTCAAGCATCCAACCCTTTGCCATGGATCCTTCTGGTTTTGCTCTTTGTCGCACATAACCTTTTAGTATTCCCATAAATCGCTCGACCCAAAACATCCATCGAGTGTTGACAACACCGGCAATCTCTATCTCATCTACAAGATGGACTAGTAAATGAACTTGAATATCAAAAAATGAAGTAGGAAGTTCTTTTTCCATCAAACATAGTAGCTCTTTGCATTCACGTTTTTTTGTGGGATCGAATTTTTATCGATCTCTTTGGATGTAATCCACCTATACAAATCATAAAAACAATTGTAAAGAAGTTAATTAAAAAATAAAAGATATCCAATATTCATACATATTAAATATAAAACTATCATAATTACCTTATAAGTGATCCAGGACGATAGATCACATCTCGTACGCCTTTCGTTGTACATCCATCGATAACCAAAGGTAAAATATGTTTCAAAAAGTTATGCCAGTCATGGGTCTTTAATCCAGATAAGCTCTTATCATCCATAGTAAACATGTTTTGAAACGATGCTCCATATCCTGTCGGAGTCTTGATCAATTGAATTCTATTGTTGATAGTCTGTATCTCTTTTGTTGTAAGTACCCAAGGAGCAGATGCATAAGTCGTTTCTTGTCGATGTCTATCAAAAACTGGCCATAACTTTGGTTTGGATTTTTGATCTTTCAAATCATTCCTTGATGTTGTGGTATCTTTTAGTCCAAGAAGATGCTGCCATAGTGAATAACCAATATTTTTTAATATATGCATAGGATCAAGAAGATGACATACTTTTAACTCTTTCCAATACTCCAAAGAATACCATATTGATATGTTCTCTGCGAGTGCCAATTTCCCTTTACCTCTGTTCACATACTCATTATCTGAATCATCACTGAAGATTTCAGCTTCTGGATCTATCAGAGGTCCATCTGTCCATTTTTTATACCAATCCATAGGTGTCATAGGTTTTGGATACTGGCCTGTTTCAAGCTTTCCATTAAAATGTATTGCTTCTCTTTTAGATCTTAATGGATGATCATCAGGCAAGAATCGTCGATGTCGAAGATAAATATTTTTGTTGAGATTCTTACTATAGATTGATCTCAACCAATCACCACAATATGGACAAGCTTTATAACCCTTAGTAGATATTCCTGCATCATGGAAAAGGATAAAAATATAATTAGATTAAATCATATTTATTTACATGCATATTGAATAAAAAAATTACATCAATACCTGAACAAACACCATATCCAGGAAAATCGTGAATAGTCCAAGCCACAATACCACGAATTGTAATATGTCTTTCATTGATGCTTTTCGATATATCAATGACATTAATACCTCTCCATAACTCTTGAAGATCGTCAATGAGAGGAGCAAGATATACATTCATATCTTTAACTTGTCTTTTGCCTGGGATTAAAAGTGAAAGCATTAAATGTTCCTTTTTAATGCTAAGATATGGCGGAAGATTGTAGTTTATGACTACCACTGGCCATGTTGACCATTTACTGGATTTCATGGAGAATGGATTAACCCCATCTAATGCAACTCCTAACTTTAGATTCTGTGGATTTTGTGCAAATTCAAGCCATGTAGAATCAATATGCTGAAAAGCAACACTATCATGAGGAATTCTGATTATTCCATCAGTACTTTTGTGATCATGTCCCCAAGTCAAAAGCTTTGATAATTTGGGGCTTTGAAACATATGTCTAATCCGTGGAGCCAATGGAAAATGTCTCAATACCTTATTCGGGATTTTACCTTCTTCACCCTTATATCGAGGAGATTGACATTTGGGACATGTCAAAGAGTCTGCATATTCACCTCTATATAAAATACAATCGTTAGGACATGCATGTATACATTGATAATCTATACCAAGATTGTTGATTATCTTCTTCATTTCATCATGTGAGGTAGGAAGAATATTTTGACTTGGTAAAAACTTTTCAGATAATAACTTGTAAGTTTATAAAAAAAAGATATATTAAAAAAGGTAAATAAATATACATACATATATACATGTAGGTTTTTATTCTTACTTTAGATAAGGTAAGAACAAGAACTTGAATTGAATAGATACTTTTTGTCCGCGCATCTTTTAAAACTATTAATGCATCTTTCAGAATATTTACGCAAAACAATCGTATCCTGTCAATTCACACATATGTTCATATAATGGTGACCTGGATGAATCGCATGCACAGAGGTTATAATCAGATTGCTGTCTCTTGAGTAACCTCTGTGCATGCGACTCATCCAGGTCACCATTGCGAATATTTGGAAAGATGCATTAATAGTTTTAAAAGATGCGCGGATAAAAAGTTTCCATTCAATTCAAGTTCTTGTTCTTATAACCTTATCTAAAGTAAGAATAAAAACCTACATGTATTTATATATGTATATATATTTATGCATATATATATATATAAATAGATAGAAAATTGAAATTTATACCTTAATAGTGTCGAAACAGAAACATTACTCCATCCAAAACGATTTTGAAGGTTGAGAATAAGTAAGCTCGCATTTAGTCGTGTCAAATGACTTCCTTCATATACATGCTTTAGACATTCCTCTCGAAGATATTTCTCATTTTTAGAAATATCCATGCTCTCACTGTCATTTTGATACCAATCCTCAATAAAATCTGCCATGCCATCATCTTCATCATTGTCACACAAATCTTGTACTTTATCATCTTTTGAATATAGATCTTTCAACTTTGCATATTGCACATGCTTAGTTTTGCGTAGCCTCCTCATGGAAGCTTCTGATAAATGAGGTCTTATTGGTAATTGTGAATGTTGTGGACGAATATCATCAACATCATACGTTGGAATCTACACATATAAATAAAACTCATTAGTATTTCATAAATGAATAAAAATTAAACTTCAAATATAAAATTAAGTATATAACTTATTAAATATGGATAGAAAATTTTTATTCTCTCTAGCTAAAAGGTGCTCTTGGAGGTCTACGCCATCCATAATTCACTAATAGTTCATCACCAGCATGTAATGTAGTAATAGCATTGACAACTATGTATCGTGATACATCTCTACTCATGTATGGTGATTCATGACTATTTTCACGCTCCTCAAATGTGCAATTAGTCCTTGAACTATTATGTAACCCTCGACTACTATTTATTAAACCTGCTATATTTCCATGTGTGTAAGGTCTTCCATCAATATATAATCTTTCATTTTCTGCATGTAAAATCCTTCTACTAGTAAGAGATGCTGCGTTCAAGCATATTCCATAAGTACTCATGCTTTGAACATGACGTGAAAGTCGATGCCAATCTCCCCATCCATATATAGGACCACAAAATGACATAAGAGTGACTTCAGAGTTCGGAGGCACATACAAATCCTCTACAATAAAGAGACCACAACCAACATTAGTAATAGTGGATGGAGCAATCATATAGCGATTACCCCAAAAGCTGAAAACCTCTCCATCTAAAGGAAGTGGTCCTCTATTCCATCCTCCATATCTTCTTCTATCATATGTTTGTACTAAAGAACGATCACGAGCTGGCAATGGATAATCTCCAGCCGTTTCATTCTCTAAACCAGGAGGTAGAGGATTTCTAGAAACCTCTGCTTGTAATTGATGAACAGCAAGTCCATGACGTGTACGAGGTATATTAACATTATGAGAAAAATCATCATCATCATCATCATCGAGCAAGTATTCCTGTATATCAATAATTATTTGATTTTATACATGGTTTTTAAATAAAAAAATGACATTAATATATATAGAAAATACATACCCAAGCATTATCACGTTGACTAGGTGATGGTGCATGCTCAAAAGTACCATACTCTGCCTCATGTTGAATACATTCCAATCGTGGTCTTCGATACGTGCCATAACAAGAGTTACACCAACATATAATATGCTCTTGATAGTAAAATTCATCATAATTCCTATCAGAGGACACATGTGAAGTCGTTGCATGGGTAGGAGGTGGTGGAGTACCCTCTGATTGATCAGAATATGCACATCATAAGAAACATAAAGAAAATATATAAGTTATGTATCCATCAAATATAGTTAAAATTAAATATTTCATAAACTTACAGTATAAAGTCGTTGCACGATGAGGAGAGGGTGGTGGAGTTCCATCTGATTGATCAGAATCTACAAATAATGGTATTTGATATTAATAATTTGATTATCTACATAAATAAAAAATTCACATATACATATTTACACATACACACTTATTCACATATACACATTTATACATACACACATATTCACATATACACAACACATATTATTGTGAGATAAATGCATGTATTTTGTATGAATGAGTGTATATGCATGCATGTGTGTGTACGTATATATGTGGATATGTATATGTGTGTTTATGTTATATGTATGTATATGTGTATATATATACATATATGCATGCATATATGTTTGCATGTATATGTGTATGTGGGTATGTGTATGTGTATGTGTATGTGTATATGTGTGTATATATGTGTATGTATTCTGACTTTTTTTTCTCTTTGAGATTAAATTAACAGGAGATATTGTATGGTCGAAAAAAATAAGAGGCGAGCTAACATACCACCTGAGTCGTGGCAGTTTTTTCGTAGACAGCTACGTCTTCAGGAGTCATTTCCTCAGCAGAAGGTACACAAATTAATAGTTTATATTTATAATTTTTAGATATTGTAGTAATTTTTTAATTTAATTTATGTATTTTTTTCCTTGAATAAACAGGCTGCTGCAAAGAAGAGAGTGGAGTCGGGCCACACATCGCACTTAGGCCAAATGGGCCATAATGGTTTTGTAGCTACGTTTGTAAGTATATGTGTTATTGTGAGTATATTTTTTATGTTAGTTAAAATGCAAGCAACTAATGTTTTTTGTTTGGTTCATTGCAGCGAAAGGATTATGGCCGATATCCTACGAAACACGAGATCGAGTATGCTACACATTTTGGATATCGGCGTTTGAGCGAGTATATACAAGATCATCCTGATGCCTTTGTGAGTATTTTTAAATTTTATATAATTATTTTGTTGTTATGAATGTTTTAATTATTTTATTGATTTATGTTTGTTATATGTAATACAGGAGTATTATGGGGAGACAAATATGGATGAGGTGGAGAGACAGACACAGGAGGGACGATCTCGATCGTCACAGGGTGATCATGAGGATGAGGATGAGGAAGATCAGGATGATCATGATATTGCTGATGATGATGATGATCATGATGATGATGATTAGGATTTTAGTTGATTATGACATTGGATTATATGTGTTTACATTGATATATATATATATATATATTTTTTTCTATATATTTTTCATTTCAGTCATGTTTTGAATTGTGTGTATGGTATTAAGTAATGAAGAGTTTTGTTCTATTGATTGTTATTATTGTTTATATTAAGCATGTGTTTTAATACTTTAATTATATAATTCATTCATATGTGTGTACCTAAGTGTATATGTATGTGTGTGTATATGTATGTATGTGCATGTGTATGTGTGTGTATATGTATGTATGTGCATGTGCATGTATAAGTGTATATGTGTGTATGAGTATGTGCATGTGCATGTGTATGTGTGTATATGTATATGCATGTATATGTATAACTCTATGTGTATGTGTGTGTATTTGCATGTATATGTGTATATGTGCATGTGTATGTGTGCGTATATGTATGTATATGCATGTGCATGTATAAGTGTATATGTATGTATCAATATGTGCATGTTCTTGTGTATGTGTGTGTATATGTAAAACTCTATGTGTATGTGTGTGTATGTGTGTGTATGTGCATGTATATGTGTATATGTAGGTATATGCATGTGTGTGTGCTTCTTCATCATGTATAAGTGTATGAGTGCATATCAATAAGTGTGAGTATAGTATGTAATGAAAATAACACAATTCAAATGATCTACAAATAATAGAAATTGTACTTACAATTGTGATCCATAGTTTTTGCTTGGTTAGCTTCTTGAATAACCTGCAATAACGAGAGAAAAGAGAGAGAGAGAGAGAGAGAGAGAGAGAGAGAGAGAGAGAGAGAGAGAGAGAGAGAGAGAGAGAGAGAGAGAGAGAGAGAGAGAGAGAGAGAGAGAGATCTAGAGAGAGAGAGAGATCTAGAGAGAGAGAGATCTAGAGAGAGAGAGAGTGAGATCTAGAGAGAGAGAGAGAAAATTCAAAGAGAGAAAGATGTAGAAAGAGAGAAACAAAGACAGAGGGAGACAATAACAGAGAGCTTAAGCAAAACAACAATTCTGCATATACTTGCTTCAGCTCGTAAGCGCAGCACAATTGCGAACGTTGGAGAGCTCTTCGATCGGATGCGTGAAAATGCCGATTGCAGAGCCTCCAACGTTTTAATTTTTGTCCGTCAACAGATCGTCGTATAAGCGATGCAACGCGTCGTCGTATAAGCAACAATTGCTTAGCGTCACTTATACGACGGTCTGCACCGTCGCTTATACGACGAAGAAAACCGTCGCTTATGCGACGCAAAAATAAGCGTCGCTTAAGCGACGCATGTGTCAAGCGACGCTAAACGGAAGCGTCGCAAATACCGTCGTTGTTTGCGACGTATATGCGACAGTCCGCGCCCGACGGAAATTCCGACGCGAGTTGCAATTTTTTAGCGACGAAATGTTGTCGCGTTAACCGTCGCTACACGCCCGTATTCCTTGTAGTGAATGAAATCCAATTTGTTCTCCACTTACCTGAACAATTCAGTGATACTAGTATCTGACCATCCATAAATGGATTGCAGATTGAGCATCGGGAGTGATGCAAGTAGTAGAGATATGTTTGCTCCATTGTAAAGTGGTAAACGAGCTAGTCTTTGCATGTTTTCATATTCTTTATCGACTTTTGATCGTGGAATTTCTGTTGTGTCCATGAAACTCTCGACACCTTCTCCACCGTCATGATCTTCGTCCATGTCATAAAATGCTTCAAGCATCTCTTCCATATGTTCATTTTGTGTAATATTATTAGTACTTGCTTGTACGTCTAAGTCCCTTTTTGCTCTCTTTTGTCCACAAGAGGTTACTGGTGCAATGTTGTTTGGGTCCATCTGCTTACCTTGGGGACGATGCGAATGATAGCGTAGGTTTTCCAGTCGATTCCTATCAAAGGATCCATACTCTCTAACATGTGCAGTACAAATCTGTCGTTTCCGATAAATTTGATACTTGCACTGTGTGTAAGGACATGCCATTCTCTCTTCACGATCCAAAGAAGCCATCTGCTACAATATGGACATTTTAGAACATTTGTTTTTTTATTAAACCTAAAAGTCATACTCTTAAAGACTTTAACCTCAAATACTAAACCTAAATACTTAAATACCTAAAGAAACTTTAAACCCTAATCTATATAACTATCCTATTTTATCTATATATTCGGATTTTTTCTTAATTGATCCTATTTTATATATATGTTTATATATTTATTCAGATTTTTTTCCTCTTAATTGAGTTATATGTATGCCTAAATCCTAAAACCCTAATTTAAAGTTCTAGACATAAATTATGTATATTTCTATACACACGTGTATATACGTGTATATATGTATTATATGTGTATGTGTATGTGTGTATATATGTTATGTAGGTGTTAAAATCCTAAAACCCTAATCAAAATGACCTAGACCTAAAACATGTATATATATGTATGCATGTGTATATATATGTGTATATGTATATATATGTGAATATAGATAGTTGTATAAGTATGTGTGTTTGTGTATGTGTATATATATTCACTCTATTTAAAATGATTAAAATTAAACCTATTTGTATATATTCAATCATATATATTTCATTTATTTATTTAAAACACTAGTTCTTATCATATTTTTTTATCTATATAATTATCCTACTTTATATATATATATATATATTATTTATATATTCAGATTTTTTTCTAAATTAATCCTACTTTTATATATTTTATTATATATCTTTAATTAAATTATCAAAAACACTAGTTCTTTTTATATTTATTTATGTATATAATTATCTTACTTTATATATATATTTATTTATATATTCAGATTTTTTCCTTAATTATTCCTAATTTTATATATTGAATTATAAATATTGAATTATATATATTTAATTAAAGTTTTTAAAACACTAGTTCTTTTTATATTTGTTTATCTATATAATTATCCTATTTTATATATATATTTATTTATATATTCAGATTTTTCCCTTACTTAATGCTATTTTTATATATTTAATTTTATATATTTAATTATATATATTTAACTAAATTTTTTAAAACACTAACTCTTTTTATATTTATTTATCTTTATAATTATCCTATTTTTTATATATATTTATTTATATATTCAGATTTTTTCCTTACTTAATTCAATTTATATATATTTACTTTTATATATTTAATTATATATATTTAATTAAATTATATAAAACACTAATTCTTTTTATATTTATTTATGTATATAATTATCTTATTATATATATATATATATATTTATTATTATCAGATGTTTTCCTTACGTAATCCTATTTTTATATATTTAATTTTATATATTTAATTATATATATTTAATTAAAACCCTAATCTTAAAAATCTAGACCTAAAATATGTATATTTCTGTATGCATGTGTATCTACATGTATATATGTATTATATGTGTATGTGTATGTGTGTATATATGTTATGTAGGTGTTACAACCCTAGAACGGTAATCTTCAAGATTTAGACCTAAAATATGTATATTTCTGTATGCATGCGTATCTACATGTATGTATGTATTATATGTATATGTGTGTTTGTGTATATATATTATGTAGGTATTAAAACCCTAAAACCCTAATAAGAAAGACTTAGAATTAAATATAAAATACTAAAACCTAAATACTTAAACACCTATAAAAATCAAAACTCCCAATCCTAAAGCCCTAATCATATTTAATATATATATTTATTTATATATTCAATTTTTTTTTCTTAATTTTCTCTATATTTTTTCTTAATATGAATATAATTGAGTTATATGTATGCCTAAACCCTAAAACCCTATATATGTTATGTAGGTGTTAAAACCCTAAAACCCTAATCTCAAAGATTTAGATCTAAAATATGTATATTTTGGTATTTATGTGTATCTACATGTATGTATATATTATATGTATATGTGTGTTTGTGTATATATGTATACTAAAACCTAAATACTTAAACACCTATAAAAATCTAAACCCCTAATCCTAAAACCCTAATCCTATTTTATATATATATATTTTTATATATTCAGATTTTTTTCTTGTTTTTCTCTATATTTACTTTTAATATAAATATAATTGAGTTATATGTATGCCTAAACCCTAAAACCCTAATCTTAAATATCTAGACCTAAAATATATATTTTTTTGTATACATGTGTATAAACATGTATATATATATTATGTGTATGTGTATGTATGTGTAAATAGCCTAAAAACGCTAATCCTATTTTTATATATTTGATGTAAAAAAAACTTCAAAAAAAATTTTATATATTTAATTATATATATTTAATTAACACACTAGCATGTGTGTATATGTGTGTATGTGTGTGTATATGTGTGTGTGTATATGTGTGTATGTATGCATGTGTGTATATATGTGTGTGTATGTATGCATGTGTTTACATGTGTGTATGTGTGTATGTGTGTATATATGTGTGTGTCTATGTATGCATGTGTTTACATGTGTGTGTGTATGTATACATGCATGTGTGTATATGTGTTTATGTATGCATGTGGTATGTGTGTGTATGTATGCATGTGTACATGTGTGTGTGTATGTATGCATGTGTGTACATGTGTGTGTATGTGTATGTGTGTGTATGTATGCATGCATTTGTGTGTATGTATGTGTGTATGTATGTATGTATGCATGTGTGTGTGTATGTACGTGTGTATGTATGTGTGTATGCATGTGTGTGTATGTATGCATGTGTGTATATGTGTATATTTGTGTATGCATGCATGTGTGTATATGTGTGTGTATGTATGCATGCATGTGTGTATATGTGTGTATATATATGTGTGTGTGTATGTATGTGTGTATATGTGTGTGTGTATGTTTATGTATGCATATGTGTATATATGTGTGTGTATGTATGTGTGTATGCATGTGTGTGTATGTATGCATGTGTGTAAATTTGTATGTATGTGTATGCATGCATGTGTGTATATGTGTGTGTATGTAAGCATGCATGTGTGTATAGGTGTGTGTATGTAAGCATGCATGCGTGTACATGTATGTGTGTATGTATGCATGTGTAAATGTGTAAATGTGTGTGTATGTGTGTGTGTATGTATGCTCTATTTTCCTATCTCTATCTTTCTTTATTTCATTATTCTTTATCTCTCACTTTCTCTCTCTCTCTATATATCTCTCTCTCCTTCTCTCTCTATCAATAGAGAATAAAACAATCACTTACAAGTATGTCCCTCTTTTGGATCCTTGTCGTCAAAGCGTAATGTATGTCGCCTATTGTCCAATTCCAAACAATCGACGCCAAAGAACTTCTGCAAAATCAAAGAAAAGAGAAATTATAAAACCTTAAGCATAGAGAAACTCAAATGCTAACAGTACGTGCAACACTTACCAAGATGTGAGATCTAAGCCGAGAGAGAGTGTGTGTGTGTGTGTGTAGAGAGAGAGATCTGTGTGTGTGCACAATACAATGCAGGTCACCATTCGGTTCGCGCGTGCAAGTTCGACAGAAGACCAACAGCACTCAAACACGCGCAAAAATGTGAAGTTTTGCTCTCGGGTTCGCGGTATGTTTAAAACTTGCCCTCAGTATATGCGTCGGTATAATCGTCGGTATGGGCATCGGTAACTTCCAGTAAATTACCGACGCTTATACAGACGCTTATACTGACGCATATACCGACACTTATACCGACGCATATACCGACGGCTGCGGGCCACACCGACAATCCATTTAAAACGGTCATCTCGACGGTCACTTGACCATCGGTATCTCTAAGTGATATTTTCCAACGCCCATACCGACGCCGAGTGTGACCGTCGGTATATGCAGCATCAGTATATCCTCAAAACAAGTAAGTGGTAGTAGAAACAAAACAATTAGAAGTCTTTGCTCAATGCAACATGAAGACATAAGAAACTTTTAGTATGTTCTATATGCTTGCATGCATATGCATACTAATTTTCTAAAAATTTCGGCAACATAATGGCCTAATTTTGAAAACCCAAAAAATTATGACAAGCAATTTCCATGATATCCGTGCTGGAAGGCACAATCTATCTACAAATAGACCGAAAGGGGATTACACACTCTAACAAATTTTGCAATGCCAATAGGCATAATATAAGCATAAGTAGACCCAAATGGGATTACACACCCTAATAAATTCATATTTTTCTCCTTGTAACCTACAAGAAAATACCCACCTATCCCTCCTGGAAGAGTACATTCACTGCACAATATGAATCCACTTATTAACTATGTGTATACTCTAAGTGCTATGCAAGATTACATGTCCTATATGCAATATGATGCAAAAAGAGAGCAATGATGCATATAAACTAACAAGAGACTTATCTGGAGGTTCAATAAGTAATTTGCATGTGTGTGCAAGTTCTGAAGATGGTCCACCCTTCTTTGGACTAGCTTTCCAAGTCTCTCCCAATAGGTTATGCTTCAACACGATGCTTGAAAAAGGGTCGTTGAGGATGAATAACAAACTCCAAACTTTGAACATGATGGGAATTAAAGCCAAACTATGGCTTGCAGCCACTCCTAGCAAAGAACTCTAAGAGAGCTATGCAGAACAAGAAAAAGAAATTATGGATTTGAAGGAGATATACCCAAGATAAGGTCAAGAAAGTGGAAAGAGGTAAGGCAAATTGGCAAAGTTTGTGCAAAGAAACAAAGCTTCAATTATGACCTTAATTAAATCTTTGAAAATTGGCACCATGTGTATAAAACTCTCCAGCCATGGCGATGACTCTCTACTCTTACAGAGTCTGCCTTGATCCCACATGCACTATTTCAACAGCGTAGGGCTATATGTAGTCTACTTATCATGAGTATTTCAAGAGAAAGAGAAAAGTGAATAGCTATGAGAACTCCTCTATCGTAGCTTGCCTCTAAATGCAGGCACTGTAGAGAAATTCAGCGAGGATCGGGGAATGACGGTACATGTTATGGTTGGAAGGAAAAAAAACTCCTCCAGCCAAGTGGGTGCATGACTTTTTCGTAATGCCATGCGACTGGGTGGACAAAAATTCCTCAGGCTAGGCGGCTATTCATGGAAAGCTTCATGGGAATCGATCCTCACCGCTCATCACAAGCATCCACGTGCTTCTCTTTCGAGGGGCCAGCTGTGCTCTGATCACAGGAGTTCGCCTATGGGGGTTGGCTTAGGGGCAAGTCCCGTGGGTTTGTCTTCTTTTCCCAACGATGACCCTTCCCGCAATCTCCGATCAGGACGACGACAAGAAGACGATGAGCTAAAAAAACAAAACACAAGAGTGCATGAGAAATTGTTGATGCTATGATATCAATTGAGAGACAAAGACTTGAATGATGTGTGTGTGACTCTCCTCCCATCCATATATACCCTCTTGTACTCTAAAAATAGCAATGGTATATTCTAAAAGTAGCATATATATGGAACAATCTAGTGTGAACATGTGGCCATCATGCAGCACTTATTGCCATTAATACCCAAGTAATTCCCATTACTACCAAAGCATCTTAGGGTATCCCTTGAGCTTGGGACCTTGGCCAGCTGGCCATTGTCCCTCAGACACATGGATTGATCCCTGTGCATCAATGTGAACTGATCCCTGTGGATCACATGCACTGATCCCTATGGATCAATGTCTGACAACAAGTGCCATGAAGGATGTTAAGCATTATTCAAACCCAAGGCTACGACAACAAATTCATTACATATTGGCTTTATTCGCGGAAGCAAGTTGATAGCATGGTCAATAGGCTCTTACAAGAGTTCTAAGCTACCTTAGAGTTCCACAAGGAACACATCACTGTACTTGTTTGAAAAGTCTTTAAATTTATTCAATAAAATTGAAAGAAAACATAAAGCATAAGAAGCGTTTTTTATACTATGATCATCAGCTGCATCCAATGGAATGAGCATAAATGCTTCAACATCTTTTTTCTTTACACGTTTCTGTAACTTAATTCTAGAAATTAAAGGAGTGCGTGAAACTTCATGTTCACGTTTAATGATATGAATTTTCCTGTTAGTTAAGGATTCCAATGTATTTAAATGATAGCTATGATATAGAAAGGATCTCAAACTCTAAAACCATTCCCTGCCTAGTATTGTGACAATGCATTCCATGCTCGTAGTTGTGAAATCAAGCTTTTCCTTGTAACCTTGAACATCTATTTCCAAACCAAAAACCATTGTGTCCTATATTTGTGTATCTTGTCCTTCAATCATTGAAACCATATTAAACCTATGTGGAGAGTTGGGAAAATTTAAACTTTCTAACAAGTGTGTAATTAAATAAATTATGGATACCATAATCATCAATCTTGATTTGTGTATGTTGTACATCAATTAATCTATGTAATTGACAACTTCATGAGGTCCAAATTTTGGAGGACCCCATAAATGATATGTCAAATTGCAAATGCATATGTTGCAAATCGACTTGTTTATGTGAGGAAACTTCAATGATTGTCCAACTGATGGAGGAGAACAAAGTTTTACGGAGGAGAACAGATGGTGCAAATACCATAACGAAGTTTTACTGAGGAGAACTGAAGACTTGGATGATGTCATTATAATTTTAATACGGTCATCTCTGACATTAGGAACGGTCAGATTCTCCTCCGATTAAGGAGAAATTAAAAATGGCTCGTGGCTGGTATGCTGAACGAGTTACTGCAGGTGCTGCTCCCGTTTAACTTGCCGCTGTTCTGGAATACCGTAACTCTTCGTCACCAGCAAGTTCTGGTACCTACAAAAAGGAATGAAGGAGAAACAGAAAATGAACGCAGATGTAAAGCCAACTCTCTGATAAGGCAGAACTCCATTCTATCCATTGAATATGGTGCATAGCTTATTTGGGCCCCTCTCTTCACATAGGTCCCATCAGGTAGAACATCATCTTTCAGCACTGTCTTTCCATCCTATTCACATTGCACGACACTTAGTGTACTTGATATCTAGTGAACTTGGACTCACGCCCACACATAGATTAATATTGAAATAGAAGATTACTGAAGTAACAGTAGTAATAAAATTAATATTGTAGAGACATATATGGTACCCTGGGAACTGGTGGGTAAAGTCGAAGGGTTTCTGATAGAGCTGCATGCAAGTAGTACATTCTTGCAAGGCACTCATAGTCCAATTTGTTTGCCATCTCCTCGACTTCCATATTGTGATCGTTTTCCAGGCTAAGTAACTCTGCCGTCTCCCTGCGAATCTTTTCTGCTACGTGAGGATGCTTATATATGCAGTATATAAACCAAGAAGTTCACAATGAAGTCCCTCAGCTCACGCTCATTGTAGGCCTTCTGGTAATCCGCCTCATTATATTGCATAAATCGAGATAGCAAGTCATCCGCTTTCTGCTATTCATTTAATTACAAGACAACAAAACCTCAAACTTTGTATGCAACACAGCATTTTGTATATTTTTAAGAGGTTTCGAACATTGCATGTGCATGCATTTGTGTCTTTTTGCATGTATGTATGTGCGCATGCATGCATGTATATGGCATTGGTTTACATAGGAGGGAATGTATGCACATAATATCGACATTACATTTTCTTTCATTTATGATGTATCTGTGTCAAGCTATTCCTATTAAAACTGCTCCCTTTTCTTTTAAAACTGCTCCATTCCCTGATGATCATGAATTGAAACTTACCGCATTAGACCTCACTTGTACTGACATATTTTCTTTCCTCTTTTCAATTATATTGGATATGAGGCTGTTGAAAACTTCCAAATTCTCGATTACAATCACACATATGCATATGCATACATACATACACATACACACATACACACACATATATGCATACACACACACATACACATACATGCATACATATGCATATGCATATGCATACATACATACATACTTACATGCATACACACACATATGCATACACAATGCACATGCATACATACACATACATAATGCATATGCATACATAATGCACATGCATACATATATACACATACATAATGCATATGCATACATAATGCACATGCATACATACACATACATAATGCATACACACACATATGCATACATACATACATACATGCATACACATATACACACACACTTACACACACAAATACACACACACATAATGTTGCATACACACACATATACATACATACACTCACACATATACATGCACACACACATATATACATACACACATATGCATACAAAATGCACATGCAAACATACACATACATAATGCATACACATGCACACGCATATACACATACACATACACATACACACACATACACACATATACACATGCATACACACACATACACACACACATACACACACATACACACACACATACACACACATACACACACATACACACATACACACACACATATATGCATACACACACATAGAGAGACATGCACACACATACACATACATGCATACATATGCATATGCATATGCATACATACATACATACTTACATGCATACACACACATATGCATACACACACATATGCATACACAATGCACATGCATACATACACATACATAATGCATATGCATACATAATGCACATGCATACATACACATACATAACGCATATGCATACATAATGCACATGCATGCATACACATACATAATGCATACACACACATATGCATACATAAAGCATACACACACATATGCATACATACATGCATACACATACACACATAGACACATACACACACACATACATATGCATACACACACATAGACACACACACATACATACACACAGAAATACACACTCGTATAGACACATACACACATAATGTTGCATACACACACATATACATACATACACACACACATATACATGCAGACACACATATATACATACACACACATATGCATGCATAATGCACATGGAGACATACACATACATCATGCATACACATGCACACACATATACACATATACATACACACACATACACACACATACACACATATACACAATACACACACATACACACACATACACACACACATACACACACATACACACACGCATACACACATACACACACATACACACACATACACACACACATACACACACATATATGCATACACACACATACATACACATACACACATACACACACATATATGCATACACACACATAGAGAGACATGCACACACATACACATACATGCATACATATGCATATGCATATGCATATATACATACATACTTACATGCATACACACACATATGCATACATCATGCACATGCACACATACACATACATAATGCACATGCATAAATACACATACATAATGCATATGCATACATAATGCACATGCATACATACACATACATAATGCATACACACACATACATATACATAAAGCATACACACATATACACACACATATGCATACATACATGCATATACAACCTATCTACTGATACTCAACGAGTTTCTCATGAAAAGAGATATAAACTTATCTATCTGCACATGATTTAACTCAAATAGAATTTTGTCTTGTGAATAATTCACATAATTCACTGCTAATGCTCCCTTGTATATGCTTCTCCTTTGTTGATGGACCCATGTTGTAAACCCACAACCTGTCTTGTTGTATATTATTGAACAATGCATTGTTAAAGTATTATATTCTTAATGTATTAATATGTTTTTGATGTTTTTGATATATAGCAGCTGAAGGTTCGTGAGGAGTGTGCAAGGCGTGAAAGGGCGGACATCAATAATCTGAATAATTATTATTTAGTTTGTAAATAAATCTGTGTAGAAGGTTCTATTGTTAGAAAAGTAATGGTTAGGATAAGGGTCGTTGTAGACCGTAGTTTCTGTTATTGAAAGCAATGGCTTTCTGTAAAAGTTATCAACTTTTAGTTTCATGCCTGCTTTTCGAAGCCGCCCTCTTGTAACCACTCTTTTCGACGTAATCAAAAGTCCTATAAATACATGCACTCTGTGGACTGTCGAAACAGAGTGCATGGGGGGAGATTGCAAAGAACTAAGGCAATAAATTAGGCAATACATTGGCAACATTGGCACCCAAGGCTCCCTTGGCAGCCGTTGGCTACGCGCGAGGCAATTTTAATTTTTGAGTGGTAATAGAGAGGTTTAGAGTCCCTAAGGTAGGAGGATTTGAACCCACAACATCCTACTTTCAAGGGAAGTACTTTGACCACTCCACCATCTCTTGGTGTTGTACTCAAGTCTCTCTCTCTCTCTCCCTTACTTGTGGAAGGCGCTCGCGGCGATTTCAAGGATGGACCCAACAAAGAATCAAGTGTAACTTTCAATCCGTAGGTCGGATTGAGGCGTGTAATATACCGTTGGAAAGCTCTCGGAACGACTTTCCAATGAGCTAGCTTGGAAGTGTGAATTCCTTTAAAATCCTTGGGCGGCACTTGATTGAGTGTTCAAGATACCAAGCAAGGTTCAGAACACGGGATCGAGACACCAAGGTTGCAAACAAGAAGGTTCAATACACCAAGGTTGAGAGCAAGGGTCCAACAGCACCATGGAGGATTACAGTGATTCACCTCTATCTGCGGCAACACTTGAACAACAACTAGAGCTCTTGCGGCATGAGCTTCAAGGAGCTCAGAACGAGATCCGACAACGTGATGAAATCCTCCAAAAGATGCAAGCTGAGGAAGACAACCTTACGAGAGTAGTAAAAGCTATTGTGTCTCCCAATCTGATGTTACTCATTCAAAAATTGGTAATAGAAACTACCAGTTTCTACGATTTGATGGCCGAAAGGATGGGCCTTTAGTACTTTCTTGGTTGTCGCAGTTTGATGATTTTTATACCGATGAGATGTATGGTGAAAGTGAAAAAGTTAAATTTGCTACTAACTATCTAGTAGGTAAAGCACAACTCTGGTGGAATGTCCTGCGGCACAGTACGGAGCGTCCAACAACTTGGAAGGCTTTTCAAGAAAACGTGAAGGATTCATTTCTTCCTCCTCAATACCATTTGCATGTTCGACGAGCATGGACGACCCTTACATGGAAGGAGGGTGATACGGTTACTACCTACACAGAGCGGTTCTGGCAAAATTTACTACTTGTACGAATGCTTGAAGATGTATCAGAAGATATCTTGCAGCAGAAATATGAAGATGGTTTGGAGGTGGAATCCAAGCTAAGCTTCACACCCTACGACCTACAACCCTCAATGAGGCTATATCTTTTGCTTATGATGCAGAAAAAGAATTCCAGTCCATAACCAAGTCACTCCGTCTACAACAACCACGTCCACGACCATTTCCTATTAAACCTTCATTCCCTATGAAGCATAATTTTAATGCCCCATCTTACCCTAGTTTTCCTCGTCCTCCACAATCCAATTATTCAACTCCACCCGTTGCTTCATCTCTCCAACCAACCAAACCGCCTACCCTTCAAACTTCAGCAGTGAATGCCCAACAGAAGCGACCACGAATCACTTACTAGAATTGTGGTAAACCTGGACATACAAAAATAAGGTGCAGATTGCAACCTCTTCATATGAAACCGGCTACACCTCGATTGCATAACATGGAGGTCTATAATGAAGAAATTCCTCCTGTTTGGACAGAGGAGTCACTGGAGAAGGATTTAAGTACCTTGGGTAACAATATCTCTCTACATTCTCTTCTTTGCATGCAGGGTACAATAAATAACAAACTAGTTAAAATTCTACATGACGATGGTAGTTCACATGACTTCATTTCACATTTATTAGTACAAGAACTTAAATTACAAACGTTTCTTTCTTTGTATAAAGTGAAAGCTGCATTTCAAGGTAGTCGTTATAATGTAACACGAGAAGTGCAAGATGTTACGATTAGCATAGGCCCTTATGTTGATTCACGAACATTTTTAATTGCACCTTTGCAATCTTATGATGTTATACTAGGTATGCCTTTTCGTCACCATTATAACCCACGTATTGACTACCATACTCATACCTTTAAGTTTGCTTTCAAAGGTCAAATCATTACTTTGTCTGCACGGCATGATTTCCAGCCGTTTCCATTGATTAGTCACACTCAAGTAAAACGTGCATTTAGGAAAGGATTCAACTCATGCATTGTTTTTGTCAATGTCATCAATGATTATACTCATACACTTCCAGATGCATATAAACCTTTTATGAGTACTTATAAGGATTGTTTTATGTCTGAATATCCCTCTGAACTACCACCATCTCGAGGATCCTTTGACCATAGCAATATAGACTTAGTACCTCGTAGTTCTCCTCCTCATAAAGCACCTTATAGACATGGCCCACTACATCAAAAGGAAATAGAAAATCAAGTAAAAGACCTACTACAAAAAGGACTTATAAGGCCTAGCTCTTCCCCATTTGGAGCACTAGTTCTCTTAGTGTAGAAGAAGAATAAAACTTATCGAATGTGCATTGATTATAGAGCCCTTAACAAGATCACGATCAAGAATAGATACCCTATTCCTCGAATAGATGATCTCTTAGATAAGTTACGAGGAGCTCGTGTCTTTAGTAAAATTGATCTTAAATCGGGTTACCATCAGATTCGTATGACACAAAGTGATATTTGTAAGACTGCATTTAGAACTCAAAATGGCCATTATGAATTTATGGTAATGCCCTTTGGACTTACTAATGCCCCTGCTACATTTGCGCGAATGATGAACAATATTTTTCATGATTACCAAGCTTTTGTTCTTGTCTTCTTTGATGACATACTTGTTTACAGTGAGAATGATAGTGAACATGAAAAGCATCTTGAAACAGTTTTTCATTTGTTACGAGAGAACACACTTTATGCTAATCCTGAAAAGAGTTATTTCTTTCAGCATAAGCTAGAATATTTAGGACATATTATTTCAAGTGAAGGTGTGCATGTGGATCCGAAAAAGATTAGAGTTATCATAGAATGACCTACACCACAATCAGTCAATGATGTTCATTCTTTTCTTGGGTTGGCTAGTTTCTATAGGAAGTTTGTTCGAAATTTTTCTTATTTAGCATTACCTCTTACCTTGTTGTTGAAAAAGAAAATAAAATTTGCATGGGGACTTACCCAACAACAGTCCTTTGACAAACTTAAACATGCACTTTCACATGCACCTGTTTTACAATTACCTGATTTTTCACAACCCTTTCATGTTGTTACTGATGCTAGCGGTTCAGGAATAGGTGCTGTTTTAATGCAAAATGACCATCCCATTGCATTTGAGAGTAGAAAGCTTAAGCCCTCAGAACAAAATTATAGTACGTATGATAAAGAATTGTTAGCAGTTGTGCATGCTTTGCGAATTTGGAAACATTATCTTATGGGCTCTGAAGTATTAATCAAAACCGATCAACAGGCTATTAAGCATTTATTAAGTCAGCCCTTAATCTCTGATAGGCATCTTAAATGGACATCATTCATTCAAAATTTCCAACCCATGATACAATATCAGCCAGGTAAAGCTAATGTTGTAGCGGATGCTCTTAGCCGTTTTCCTTCGAATTTCGTTGTTTTGAATAATATTTCTGCCATTCAAATTCATTCTTTTCAAGACATGGTTTCCACTTATGCATCTGATTTGTATTTTTCACGTGCATGGCATGACTTCAACAATGCTGCATCTTTATCTGCTGAACATTATACATTTCATAATGGTTTTCTTTATTTTCAACATAGATTGTGCATAACCCAAGCTTTTAAAGATTTTGTCATTAAAGAAATGCATGAACCATCTTACATGGGTCATAGAGGCATACAAAACACCATTTTTGCTTGCAAAGATTTCTTCTTTTGGCCACACATGAAAGACATTGCACATTATGTTTCTCAATGCATTGTATGTCAGCATGTCAAACATCATCATGGTAAACCATTTGGATTATTAATGCCACTTCCTATTCCAAATGAACCATGGGAACAAATCTCTATGGATTTTATCACAGGTCTTCCTATCACTTCATCACATAATGATATGATTTGGACAATAGTTGATAGGTTTAGTAAATATGCGTATTTCATTCCATGTAGAAAAACTTTGATTGCACCTCAAGCTGCAAAATTATTCATTAAATGCATTTTTCCACATCATGGATTTCCTAAAGTAATGTTATCTGATCGTGATGTTAGGTTTTGTAATCATTTTTGGGTTGCCTTATTTCAACATTTTGGTTCTAAAATAGATTTTAGCTCTGCATTTCATCCTGAAAGTAATGGACAGAGTGAGGCTACAAATAGTACTATTCTTGATTTATTGCGTTGTTATTCATTAGATAATCCTAATAACTGGGATGAAAAGTTTCCATTACTTCAATTTTCTTACAATAACACTTCACACACCACTACTGGTTGTGCACCTTTTGAAACGCACCTCAGAACAGCGGCAAGGTAAACGGGAGCACTTGTAGTAAGTCTTTGAGCCCTCTTTAAGAAATTATCTGGCATACCTCCCAACAGGGAATTGCATACCTCCCAATAGGGAATTGATTGACTGGTATTTCGGGGGCTTGGAATGTCCTCTCCTTGATATTAACTGAATGTTTCTGACGGTTAACAGACGGTAATAAGAATATAGCAGCTCATGCGGGAAATATATAGACATCAGAGGAATGCATAGAACAACGAGACCAATGAATCCTCGTATTATAATTAAACGACATCATCCAAGTCTTCGGTTCTCTTCCATAAAACTTCATTATGGTATTTGCACATCATCTAAGTTTTTTAGTTATCCTCCATATAACTTTGTTCTCAAAGGAAGTTGGAGAAGCATTAATGAAGTTTCCTCACATCTTTGTCACCATCAATGATGATTCAATATTTATTGATAACATTAAGAACACAATAGAAATGGTGATCATGAAACACCACAAACGAAATACGCAATAGATATCATTCCATTGCTTTTCTTGTTGGAGGGCTCTCCCTTGGTGCAAACGATGCCTACGTGACAATGAGGATTTGGGACATCTTTTCTTTTTATGCTTGAAGTCAATTTTGATTTAATGGACCTTCGGGAGAATCACGTTGCCACACAGATAATTAAATTGAAAGCAAGCATTGCTAGATGAAGGGATCACATGTTTCTCAACATTGTGAAATGCTATAAAAGGTGAGATCCTCTTGAAGATCTCGAAAGAGAGAAGTGCTTCTAACTTTGGAAACCCTCCTAAAGAATGGTTGATTGAAAAATCTCTTTCCCTTTTAGGCAAAATAATTTCCAATTGTAAGAAGCCCCGCCTTTTAGACATCATAAAGTGTTTTTCCTTGAGAACAACAAGATTAAACACAAGTAGTTTCTAGATGATGGAGACGAGAGGATTATAAAACTTCTGTGTAAAGTCCTCTAGGAATGCATAGGCGACCCTTGCTTTGTGGAATTGGGGAGTTCCCATGTGTATTAGGCCTTTCTCTTGTGTAATTGTTTTCGCTATCAATTAAAGCATGGGAGAATAGGCAATTAAATAAATAAACTGGAGAAACTTTCGTGTTCCTTTCATAAGGTGTTCATGATTATGTAGCTGATTTTGTTATTCACATGCTAGATGAGGCGAGAGAACATGAACTTTTTATAGAACCAATGTAAGTTAGGAACCTGTTTTATATTTCCAAATTCACCACGTTCATAGTAGCTTAAGATATGAAATTGAGAAGCAACATCAAAAAGGAGCCAAAGTCAACTTTTCTCTGTGGCAACACGCCAAATAGGAAGAACTAAATGTGTTAATGAATTCTCAAGTTATAGGATCAAATAAAACACAGGAAAACAAGTTCATTAATAAGGAAAAAGATGGAGGTTTAGAGGTAGAGTGTTGGAGTTAGACGTCTGCGGAAGCATGCAAACAGCATAAGGAACAAGAAGAAGCTTGGAGCACAACACACAAAATTCAATGTATTACCACTCGAATGTACAAAGATAAGTAGCCCATTAGGGCAATAGACGTATATACAAGCTGGGGGAAATAACCTCCTAAAGAGGGAAAAAAGTGCCCCGGTGGTCCAAGTGTCTTCACACACATCACTACCTAAATATATCAACAAATCCCCCTAGGAGTGATGCGGTGAACAAGGGCTGACACTCATATATAAGGAAGTGCCAAGCTATGTGGAAATCACTCTGCAAAAGGAAGTAAGCCCAACGCTTTGTGGAAAGCTTCAAAATTCTCCCTAGGGAGGGCCTTCATGAAAAGGTCTTCAATGTTCTCTTGCGTGGGCACATATGCCAAGCTAATCTCCGCAGGAGAGAACCTCTCCCTGACATAATGATAGTGCACCTCAATGTGCTTAATGCGAGCATGGAACATAGGGTTCCTCGCAACTGCCAATGCGCTTTGACTGTCAGTGAAGATGGTGGTGCTAGAAGACTGACCAACACCCAAATAAGCCATAAGGCGTCTGAGCCACACACAATCAAGAGTTGCTGTGAAAGTTGCCCTATGCTGAGCTCACAACTAGAAGTGGCCATAGTAGGTTTCTTCTTGCTCAACCAAGATATGCATGAGCTACCAAACATGAAGCAAAAACCACTAGTGGACACACGAGTGCCATAGCAACCAGCCCAATCAGAGTCAGAAAAAGCATGTAAATCTAGTGATAATGATCCCCCCTTGGGATAAAACAAACCAAAAGCCTGGTATCACTAAAGTAGCAAAAGATGCGCTTAACTCACTACAACAGATCCATGGTATACTGAGGGTTTTATAGAGGGAAATGAACGCGGCTTTATTTGCCATGACGCCGACGTAAAGGTCGGTATGCGCGTTGGAACCAAAGCGCCGGTATAAGCATTGGTATGTGCTTCAGTATAAGCGTCGCTATATGCGTCGGTATAAGCGTTGGTAATACCGGTACCCATACAGATGCCTATAGCGAGGCCTCTGCTCGGAGTACCGTCGTGTATACCATCGCCTGCTGGGTGTATCGACGCTTATTCGGATGACAGTACTGGGAGTACCGTCGCGTATACCGAAGATCATACCTGCAAAAATTTTTTTGGGCAGAGTGTATTGTCTTTTGCTACAGCAACATTACCATGATGTTGCTTAACAAAAGACAATACACTCTGCCCAAAAAAAACCGAGTACATGTGATGTTTACTCTAATGCCAACCGAAATATGATTTTGTGAAACATAGTATTATTGGACACAAAAGAGTTAATGAGAATGAACCATGAACCATGTACAAAAGAAGTTATGTATTTCAATAATGAAGCATGTACAAGAGTGTGGCAAACCACTGTCATATATGATGCTTTTACAAAATGTGCCAAAGCAATGCATTGCCATATGAAAATCAAATACAAAATTTTGGTGTTCCACTCCCATACACATGCAAAGAAGGTTCCATATTAACAGTCCTGCAACAAAGAACATTAATGGAATGAGATAAATTCACATGAAAATTACAAACAACAAGTAAAAACCAAGTTTATAAATTAATTACCTCATCGCAAATGCTCCCATGAAATGATTGCACCATGTCCCTCCAAGTCCTCCAATAGTGCAATCAACCCATGACGATATCCGTACGACTCCTCCGTTCGTGTTGGAGGACAACCCATTGCTAGCTCCTGAAACAAATATACAAAAGATTAGAGGAACATACATGAGAAATTTAACACAAATAAATTCAATAAATGAAATGGTACTTACAAACTCATGACGCATCGTGTCATATCCGCCGCTGCCTAAATGTGATGGTCCAACCGTATCTAAACGTGTGGCTGTGGCATCTCGCTGCTGGCCATATCGGTCAGGAGTCTACTGCTGCTCATCATGAATTACGTCCCACTCCTTAGCATCTAACCATATAGGCTTTGGTAAGCCTGCTCTGAAAGCATCACGAGCCTCGGATCGTCGATGGGACATAACCTCACGTGCGGTGTGCAGAATCCACTCTGAACTGACAAGAGACTGTCCATCGGCTGGTTGGAACTTCTGATAAATTGTCTGTGTGATATAATTCTTCTGATCTTTATCCTGCTCACTCCATTTCAGCATCCATCAATAGAGCTGCATCTTGGATACTATACACCTTGGAGTCATCATGGTCATGAGCACCCCAAGGTGTACGTGGTGTTCCACGTGGTGTACTGCATGGCATACCTACATCTGAGGTACTCGTCCTAGGAGTAGAAGCGGGCGACACAACGTCCGTTGCACTACCTCCACAACAGCCACCTCCTCCGCCTCCAGACCTACCTGTAGATCCACTCCTAGAACCTCCTGCTCTAGAGCGTGACCTCAATCTAGGAGACGGGCTAGAACCCGTATCGCACTGAGCTGTCGAACGCACATGTCTACTAGTACCTGTAGGATATGGCTGAAAAGATGGTCGTGGTGGAGTCACAAAGCTAGGAGACATACCTCCTACGAGAGTAGCACCACTCGTAGGAGTGACACCGGCAGGAGTGACACCGGCGGGAGTGACACCGGCGGGAGTGAGGCCAGCGGGAGTGAGGGTGGCAGGAGTACGGCCGCGAGGAGTGAGGCCAGGAGGAGTGCTACCACGAGCGATCCAATACCGTGATGCAGCGGCCATATACGCGGGAGGAACTTGAGAGATGAACTCCAAAAACTGCTCCTCTATCATGGAATGTGGAGTTATTGGAGGACTGTCTCCCATCGTGCTCTGTAATAAAAGAACTCAAATAATTAGAATGCGATAATAAAAGTAATATAGAGAATAAATAGAAAAAACAAAAATTAGTAGGTAGAAGTCTTTTATTCAAAAGTCCTTTAGTCTAGCATCCTCTTGAAGATTCCATGCATCGGGAATATCTATCTCTATATTGATGGCTTCTAAATCGCTTGCTATGCTGGTTTCTTCAAGATCATCGTCTATTGCTTCGTCTTCTCCAACAATGACCTCTTCTTCTCGAACAATGATCTCTTCCTCCTCGACTATCAAATGAATCTCTCAGTCCACTAGAGATGGACTTTCTTCTACATCTATGTTCTCAAAAGTTTGACTACTACGTGGAGAGACTTGTAAAACAAATAGCCACTTTGGTTCTTTTGAATCTGGTATAAAAACAAGTTGGTCACAATCTTCAGGAAGTACAAATGTATCCCTTTCATTTGTCCATAATTTTGTGGAGTCGACTTGAAGCAAAGTGCTTTTATCCCGTCTGAGTGTTGCGTTTCTTTCAGAGGTGACTACTCTATGTGCTTCCAAGCATCAAAGTCAACACGCACTCACATTACATTATCTGTAGACCTCCTCTTTGTATGCCATGACATTAACTCAACTATAGATTTGCATCTAAACATGTTCTTAATTCGTGGAATGATAGGAAAGTGGCGAAGAACCTTTGTGGGGATTGCTTCGCCTACAACGTCTTCTCTAAATCTATTTGCTCCACACTTTGGACATACGTGGAGATGCTCATACTCATTCGGAAAGAGAATGCAATCATTCAGACAAGCATGAATTTTAGTATAATTCATTCCAATGGACTGTAAAAGCGTTTTCGCATCTCCACATGTTGGAGGCATGTCATTGCCCTCTGGCAAAAATTGATCTTTAAGAAGCCTGCAATAAGCAATCAAAACGATATTAGTAAATAAAGTTATTGTGATACAACAATGAAATCCAATTTTTTGTCCACTTACATGAACAATTCAGTGACACTAGTATCTGACCATCCATAAATGGATTGCAGATTGAGCATCGCGAGTGACGCACATAGTACAAATATCTTTGCTCCATTGTAAAGTGGTAAACGAGCTAGTCTTTGCATGTTTTCATATTCTTCATCGACTTCTGATCGTGGAATTTCTGTTGTGTCCATGAAACTCTCGACACCTTCTCCACCATCATGATCTTCGTCCATGTCATAAAATGCTTCAAGCATCTCTTCCATATGTTCATTCGGTGTAATATTATTAGTACTTGCTTGTAAGTCTAAGTCCCTTTTTGCTCTCTTTTGTCCACGAGAGGTTATCGGTGCAATGTCGTTTGGGTCCATCTGCTCACGTGGGGAACCATGCGAATGATAGCGTAGGCTTTACAGTTGACTCCTATCAAAGGATCCATACTCTCTAACATGTGCAGTACAAATATGTCGTTTTTGATAAATTTGATAATTGCACTGTGTGCAAGGACATGCCATTCTCTCTTCAGGATCCAAAGAAGCCATCTGCTACAATATGGACATTTTAGAGCATTTGTTTTTTTATTAAACCTTAAAATCATACTCTTAAAGACTTAAACTTGAAATACTAAACCTAAATACTTAAATACCTAAAAAAACTTAAAACCCTAATTTTAAAACCCTAATCTATATAACTATCCTATTTTAGCTATGTATTCGGATTTTTTCTTTATTGATCCTATTTTATATATATATTTATTTATTTATTCAGCATTTTTCCTCTTAATTGAGTTATATGTTTGCCTAAACCCTAAAACCCTAATTTTAAAGATCTAGACCTAAATTATGTATATTTCTATACACATGTGTATATACATGTATATATATATTATATGTGTATGTGTATGTGTGTATATATGTTATGTAGGTGTTAAAACCCTAAAACCCTAATCAAAATGACCTAGACCTAAAACATGTATATATATGTATGCATGTGTATATATATTTGTATATGTATATATATGTGAATATAGATAGGTGTATAAGTATGTGTGTTTGTGTATGTGTATATATATTCACTCTATTTAAAATGATTAAAATTAAACCTATTTTTATTTATTTAATTATATATATTTCATTTATTTATTTAAAACACTAGTTCTTATCATATTTTATTATCTATATAATTATCCTACTTTATATATATATATATATATATATATATATATATATATATATATATATATATATATATATATATATATATATAAATTATATATATATATTCAGATTTTTTTCTTAATTAATCCTATTTTTATATATTTTATTATATATATTTAATTAAATTATTTAGAACACTAGCTCTTTTTATATTTATATTATATATAAATATATCTTATTATATTACACTATCTTATTTTATATATATATATATATATATATATATATATATATATATATATATATATATATATATATATATATATATATATATATATATATATATATATATATATATATATATATATATATATATATATATATAATTAATTTATACATTCAGATTTTTTTCTTACTTAATTCTATTTTTATATATTTAATTATATATCTTAAATATTTAATTATATATATTTAATTAAAATTTTAAAAACACTAGTTCTTTTTATAATTATTTATCTTTATATATATCCTATCTTTTATATATATATTTATTTATATATTCAGATTTTTTTGTTACTTAATCCTATTTTTATATATTTAATTTTATATATTTAATTTTATATATTTAATTTTATATATTTAATTTTATATATTTAATTTTATATATTTAATTATATATATTTAATTAAATTTTTCAAAACACTAGCTCTTTTTATATTTATTTATCTATGTAATTATCCTATTTTTTATATATATTTATTTATATATTCAGATTTTTTCCTTACTTAATCCTATTTTTATATTTTTAATTTTATATATTTATTTATATATATTTAATTAAATTATTTAAAACACTAATTCTTTTATATTTATTTATGTATATAATTATCTTATTATATATATATATATTTATATATTCAGATTTTTCCCTTATGTAATGCTATTTTTATATATTTAATTATATATATTTAATTAAAACCCTAATCTCAAAAATCTAGACCTTAAATATGTATATTTTTGTATGCATATGTATCTACATGTATATATGTATTATATGTGTATGTGTATGTGTATGTGTGTATGCACATGTCTACTAGTAGACCTAGTAGGAGATGGCTGAAAAGATGGTCGTGGTGAAGTCACAAAGCTAGGAGACATACCTCCTACGAGAGTAGCACCACCCGCAGGAGTGACACCAGCAGGAGTGATACTGGTGGGAGTGACACCGATGGGAGTGAGGCCAGCGGGAGTGAGGCCAGTAGGAGTAAGGCTGCCAGGAGTGAGACGGGGAGGAGTGCTACCAGGAGTGATCCAATATTATGATGCAGCGGTCATATACACTGTGGAGGTGATCGCAATCCGGGTGGATCGGGTCCGGTCGTGGCACACACAGGGTGTATGAAGCTAATGAATGTTGGAAGGTTTAAGGACATGAAAGTGAAATTAATGTTGAGTATGGAGAAGAGAGAGATGTTGAAATGATTATGGGAATGGGATTGTAGGAGTGCAAGTTAGATTTATGAACATGAGTGATAAGAATGAAAGAGAACCATACACACGAATCAAATTTGGAAGGAAGAATGGTCCATTGATGTAGCTTCTTAAACACTTCCTAATTCTAATCCATATGCATAGTCTTCTTTGGATGATATGTATGCATGACAAGAATAGATGGAATCCTTATACATAAATCAATTTCAAAAGGAAGAATGGTCAATATTGGAGCTTCTTATACACTTTCAGAAACTAATCAATATGTATGGGTATGTATGGATTTTATGCATGCAAGTGTATTATGATGATAGAGTTTACTCACAAGCTCAATGAAACATCCTCACTAGTATAGAAGACAAAACCAAAAATCTAGAAAACTTTTGCCAGAGTATCCTCTACAAAATGAGCGTATGAAAAGTGTTAAAATATCCTAAAACTATAAGTATTGACATGTTTGCCTGTATAGTGAATCACTAACTCCAATGCATATAATCAGTTACCCAATAGAAGCCAACTAGGCTTATCGAGCACCTATGAACAACTATCATACATCTCCTATGGCGAGCTTGGGTAAGTCTTCCACTCGCATCACCGAAGAGACCCCAACATCTGGGTGCCTCCCAATTAAGAAAACCTCACCGTGACCCTCTGTATCAAACGTAAAAGTCTTTATGCAAAGAACGTAACCGCCATATCAATGACCACATGGATGTACATAAGCGGTATGCACAGAAGCATACATGATGTGTATGTGCTCAACGTATGCAGTAAAATGACACTAAAAGGCTGAATGCACATCCCAAAAACTAGTCGATAACACCTACGAGTGTCTGTCAACTCTGATGTTTGTGGGTCAAAAAACCTTCATAAATTTGCAACGGATGCTCCCACCAAAACTGAAATCTTTCAAGAAACCTATATTTTTACAAGTATGGCTGAAAACATAGCCCCAAAGGTTGATATTTTATGTCAAAGAAGTACAAAGAAAACTCTCCTTGATGTTCTTGGACCTATGTGAAGAGAACTATGTGCGGAAGCACTCCAAAATGGCTCCAAAAACACCCCAAAAATGCTTCAAAAATAGGCTTTGAAAGCAAAAATGAAGCTTTGAGGGGCCAAAACATGTTCAAGGTAATGTCAACCTTAGTCTTTCCCCTTCTTCAAACGCCACAAGAGTGTATCTTAGTAGCAAGAGATGTGCAGGTTAAGCGAGCTCCAGGGCGAACAATATTGGGATGGGAAAAATTTCGATAACATTTTCCTAGGAAATGGAGTCCAAAAAATTTTTAACCATAAACTCAATGTCACACAAGCCATCCAACAACATAGGGCTTGACAGGCCCATGGCATGCATGCCATAAACTCATACATGGACTCCATCACTTGCAAAAACATAAATACAAATGCTAGCAACAATTATCTTTGTTGCATAACCATGTAGCTCCTACAATCATCTGAATCTTACAAACAATCAAAAAGTGTACTTCTCGCATGTTGATCCATAGTTTTAGAATTGAAACAATGATCAACTAGGATATATGCACTCCAATCCATGCATGTACATACATAACATGCCATAAAATAAAGTAAGATGCCTAAAAATATAAGGCATACTTCCTTGAATGATTTGGTACGAATTGCATGCATCCAATCCTTCTCGACGAGCTTTGAGACCTCTACACCTTCCTCCTCAGGTCCTAATATAAACTTTGAAGTTTCCAAAAACATCGAATCACTTCCCAAAACATAAAGCATGGTCAAATGATTACTAAAATAATGCAAATTTACCCAAAAATGCATTTTTAATCCCTCTTTCGACCTAGAAAAACCATTTTACAAATAATAAAAAACTGAAATATATATCATGTGCAAGTGACTCAAAGTGAAATTTCTTCAAACGCCTTCCCGGTTTGTAAGATATGGCTCCTGGAAGGTAGTTGCCAAAAACTATTCAGACTTTGCAGACCTGTACAGACCTGCAAAAGTACATAAGTTCCAAAATTTCTTTTCCAAACTGAAGCTAGACCTTGTACTCTTTGAACGAGCTATAGCACGTCCAATTTGGAGTTTTCTAGCCCAAGATATGGCCTTTCCAAGCTGGACATGCCAAACTAGTGGACTGTTGGAGGGCCTAGAAAAAGTGTGAAAATATGATTTTGGGCTGCCCAAAAGCATCCTTCCATTAAGAAAATCCTAAAACTCTCTCCATAAACTCCGATATTAGTATACGAAGATGCTTGGAACCATTTTCACCTTTCCAAATCCTCCCTTGTTGCATGTTAATTTGCTTCCCAAAAGAGGCATAAATCCAGATTTTCACTTTTATGCAAAAACTTATATGGGAGCTTTTAGCAAGCTTCCAATCCATCCTATTGTAGATTTTTCTTGGATTTTATTATTCCATGGTAGTACATATACCATAAATTACGTATGTATACTTTAATCCATGGGAAACTTCTTAAATGGTCTTTTTTCCTACTCCCAAAAGTGGAATTTGACAAAGATTTTCATATGAATTTTTTTCCAAAAAGTGTGGAAAGGGGGTTTTGGAGGAAGAAAAATTCCTCCTTAGATTATTATTTTGATGAATCTAATGATTCCACTATTAATTCCATACACAATATTCTCAGTATGTATACTTTTTCACATCCATCCATAGCTATTGCACCTCTTTTTCCCTTTTCCAAAACGGGAATTTCTTAGATTCAAGTGCTCAAGTTTTTTCTCAAACAATGATGGAAGGGGGTTTTATGGAGGTTCAAACTCCCATCATACTAAGATATATTTTGGATTTCTTAATCTTATATGGAATTGAATACACTCGACTATAGGTATGCATGATTTTTCCTACAAACTAAGAGAATTCATGCTTCATTTTTCTCTTCCAAAATAGCTACTTACCAAAAATAGCATCTAAAATTTATGTGAAAAAATTATGAACATAGCTACTGTGGAGATACCTATAGCTTGTTCAATATTGTATTTTGAGGGAATCCCTAACTTTAATAGGAGTACACATCTCGTACTCCCTACACATAATTTTCCCTCCAACATTGATTATTCAAATCCATTCATTTCTTTCTTCGAAAATGAGGATTAGAGGTAGGAATATGTCCTTTCCCACTTGCTACCTCCTCAATGTTGAGAGCATAATGAGCTTTACTTATGTGTGTGTGCACTAAAATATGTATTAATGCACTCTCCCTTTAAAGAAGAAAAAATATGAAGTATAAGATGCCATTACTGAATTAATAACACTATGCATAAAACTTTGAGCTTTTTGCAAAGAACATGTAAATACATGTATTCACCATGCATCATAGAATTATAGCACTGCACTATAGTGCAATCTTTAGCTATTTCCTTCTTAAGAACTAGTTAGATATGCTTAATCCAACTAGAATGCATTAAACATCAACTTTTTATGTCATGATGATAGACAAGTCAAAGAACAAAATACATAAACCTGGTTCCAATCACCTATAATCCATAACCCATCACTGTGCAGATGCATCCTGAATCTCATGATACTCAACGATCATGTAAATGTGTTGGTCACTTCCTTCATGAACTCCACATGGGGAACTTGGATAGATCATCTGCCCCTCATATAGTTGGTACAGGTTCAATTCTCATGTGACACGTGCGCAAATTGTGACCGATTTAGGGCCCTAATACCAGTATTAGGTTGTGTGCCTCTCACGATTATCTTTTACTAGCCTCTACAGTTCATGGGTTGCAACATCGTTGCTCGTCTCACAAAGAGAGATCTATTTTTCTTCATTCGCTCGATCGTCGAGCTGCTCATATGTTCTGATGGAGAGTCACTTCGTCAAAAATGAGTGACTGCTCTCTCTTCTACCTTTGTTGGTAAATAATACCCATAGGTGGCATGTCGCATTCTCCTTTCCAAAGGAGGTTCACACCATGAAGACCTTAAACTAATGTGCCACGTGTGTTATCTTTCTTTGATTTTTCATTTTGTGAGCATTATCAATATGGAAAGCAAACCAAAAAGGTGCATAGAATGGAGATTGACTCTTCAATTCAACCTTTAGATCTGGTTCATATAGACGTGTGTCATCATATGCCCACAAGGTCATTAGGTGGTTCTCTTTACTTTTTCACTTTCATAGACGATGTTACTAGAAAATTTTAGGCATATCCTATCAAATCGAAGGATGAGGTATTCCCTACTTTCAAAAAATGGCTTGCTTCAGTTGAGACTGAAAAAGGAACTAAGCTCAAAGCTTTATGTTCAGATAATGGGATGAGTATACCGCACATGAATTTAGCCTTTTAAAAAATGCATAAAAATTAGGTACATTCAAGAGAATATCCGATCAGATTAGTCTACAAATGTTCCTGTTCAACAACCATTGAGACACTCTACACGTGTCTCACATCCACCTGATAGATACAATCCAGGTTTAGATTTTGTTATGCTAACAGATGTGGCTGAGCCTTCTTGCTACAAAGAGGCTATGCAAACCGAGGATCATGTGAAGTGGAAGCATGCCATGAAGAGGGAGTTGGATTCTATTCACAAGAATGGTACTTGGGATTTAGTACCTTTCCCAAAGGGCAAGAAAGATTTACCATGTAAATGGGTATATAAGCTAAAAATCACAACAGATAGTGCTTCCCCAAAGTATAAAGCATGACTTGTTGCAAAGGGTTTTAAGTAACAACATGGTGTTGATTTCAAGCAAATCTTCTCTCTAGTGGTAAAGATGAATACCCTGTGCATGTCGTTTGGATTCATTGCAATGGAGGACTTAGAGCTAGTCCAAATGGATATGAAAACTTCTTTCTTGCATGGAGATCTTACAGATGAGATATATATGGAACAACTAGAGGGTTATGTAGTTCCTAGCAAGGAAGGTCTAGTTTGTAAGCTCAAGAAGAGCTTGTATGGACTTAAACCGCCTTGGACAATGGTACCAAAAGTTTGATGCTTTTATGAAGTCTCAAGGTTATTCTAGAAGAAATGAAGATCATTGTCTCTACACAAAGAAATGCTTAGATGGTAGCTTGATATGCTTGATACTTTATGTCGATGATATGTTGATTGTTGGGAAGTCCTCTTATGACTTGTCAATTCTCAAAAAGAAGTTGAGTTAGACATTTGATATGAAGGATTTGGGGGATGCCAAACATATTCTTGGCATGCACATTACTCGTGATAGGAGTAAAAGATGCATATGCTCGTCTCAAAGTTAGTTCACATCCAAAGTACTTCATATGTTCAATATGTGAATTTAAGCAAGGGTGATTGCCCCAAATCAGATGAGGAAAAGGAATTCATGACCAAATTTCCCTAGTAGCCTGTTATTGGTAGTCTCATGTATGCTATGGTAGCTATGAGACTAGACATTGCATTTGTAGTGGGAGTTGTGAGTAGATATATGTCTAATCCTAGAAAGAAACATTGGGAACTGGTGAAGATGATTTTGAGATATCTGAGTGGCACTAAGGACGTGTCTATGCTTAGGTAGAGGGAAAGCATCCGTTATTGGTTACACAGATTCTCACTATGCTCGTTGTGTAGACAATTGTAAGTTGAGATTAGGGTACACTTATCATTTTGTTGGAGGTGCTATCTCTTGGAGATCTCATATTCAAGAATGAATAGCTATTTCCACCATAGAAGTAGCGTATGTTGTAGCAAGTGAGGCATGCAATGAACCATTATGGTTTTCTCATCTTGCTTGTGATATGGGTTTACCTTAGCATGTACCTCATTTGCTCAGTGATAGTCAGAGTGCCATTGCTTTAGCTAAGAACCCAGTCTATCATGCAAAGACCAAGCACATTACGGTGAGGTAGCACTTCATTAGAGATTGCTTAGCCACTCTGCACATTATACTTGAGAAGTTTCACACTCAAGATAATGCTACAGATGGTTTCACTAAAGCTCTACCACAAGATAGCTTTTGACACTATTGTTACTTGATGGGGGTTACTTGATTCATGATCTTACACATTCACTTGTATATTGTGTAACATGCCCATCAGGTGGGAGGTATAGTTTGTATACTTACACTTAGGTATTCTTTATCATTCTTTATTTTTCTCCCATAATTACTTTGGCCATATTGGCCTTTAGTGGGAGATTGTTACCATTAGCATCCATGTGAACGGAGAGAATGGCATGTCCTTACACACAGTGCAAGTATCAAATTTATCGGAAACGACCGATTTGTACTGCACATGTTAGAGAGTATGGATCCTTTGATAGGAGTCGATTGGAAAACCTACGCTATCATTCGCATCGTCCCCGAGGTGAGCAGATGGACCCATAAGACATTGCACCAGTAACCTCTCCTCGACAAAAGAGAGCAAAAAGGGACTTAGACGTACAAGCAAGAACTAATAATATTACACAGAATGAACATATGGAAGAGATGCTTGAAGCATTTTATGACATGGACGAAGATCATGATGGTGGAGAAGGTTTCGAGAGTTTCATGGACACAACATAAATTCCACGATCAGAAGTCGATGAAGAATATGAAAACATGCGAGGACTAGCTCGTTTACCACTTTACAATGGAGCAAAGATATCTCTACTACGTGCGTCACTCGCGATGCTCAATCTGCAATCCATTTATGGATGGTCAGATACTAGTGTCACTGAATTGTTCAGGTAAGTGGATAACAAATTGGATTTCATTGTTGTATCAGAATAACTTTATTTACTAATATCGTTTTAGTTGCTTATTGCAGGCTTCTTAAAGATCAATTTTTGCGAGAGGGCAATGACATGCCTCCAACACGTGGAGATGCGAAGAAGCTTTTACACTCCATTGGAATGGATTATACTCAAATTCATGCTTGTCGGAATGATTGCATTCTCTTTCGGAATGAGTATGAGCATCTCCACGTATGTCCAAAGTGTGGAGCAAATAGATTTAGAGAAGACGTTGTAGGCGAAGCAATCCCCGCAAAGGTTCTTTGCCACTTTCCTATCATTCCATGAATTAAGAACATGTTTAGATGCAAATCTATAGCTGAGTTAATGTCATGGCATACAAAGAGCAGGTCTACAAATAATGTAATGCGAGTGCCTGCTGACTCTCATGCTTGGAAGCACATAGAGTAGTCACCTCTGGAAGAGACACAACAGTGAGACGGGATAAAAGCGGTTTGCTTCAAGTCGACTCCACAAGAACATAGATGTACAAGATAGTCCATCTCTAGTGGACTCAGAGATTCATTTGATAGTCGAGGAGGAAGAGATCATTGTTCGAGAAGAAGAGGTCATTGAAGAAGAGGTCATTGTTTGAGAAGACGAAGCAATAGACGATGGTCGGGAAGAAACCAGCATAGCAAGCGATTTAGAAGCCATCAATATAGAGATAGATATTCCTTATGCATCGGATCTTCAAGAGGATGCTAGACTAGAGGCCTTTTGAATAAAACACTTGTACGTACTAATTTTTATTTTATTTTTTATTCTCTATATTACTTTTATTATCGCATTCTAATTCTTTGAGTTCTTTTATTACAGAGCACGATGGGAGATAGCCCTCTAGTCACTCCTTATTCCATGATAGAGGAGCAGTTTTTGGAGTTCATATCTCAGGTTCCTCAGGCGTATATGGCTGCTGCATCACAGTATTGGATCGCTCGTGGTAGCACTCCTCGCGGCCTTACTCTTGCCGACCTCACTCTTGCTGGCCTCACCCCCACCGGTGTCACTCCTGCCGGTGTCACTCCTGCGGGTGTCACTCCTGCGGGTGGTGCTACTCACGTAGGAGGTATGTCTCCTAGGTTTGTGACTCCACCATGACCATCTTTTCAGCCATCTCCTACTAGGTCTGCTACTAGACATGTGCGTTCGACACCTCAATGCGATAGAGGTTCTGGCCTGTCTCATAGATCGAGGTCATGCTCTGGAGCAGGAGGTTCTAGGAGTGGATCTACAGGTAGGTCTGGAGGCGGAGGAGGCGGCTATTGTGGAGGCAGTGCGACGGACATTGTGTCACCCGCTTCTACTCCTAGGACGAGTACCTCAGATGTAGGTACGCCACGCAGTACACCACGTGGAACACCACATACAACTTGGGGTGCTCATGACCATGATGAATCCAAGGTGTATAGTATCCAAGATGGAGCTCCCATGATGGATGCAGCTGGCAAAGAAATGCATGCACGCATACGACAACTTTGCTCCATCCAGTTTGGACACTCTATCATGCTGAAATGGAGTGAGCAGGATGAAGATCGGAAGAATTATATCACACAGACGATTTATCAGGAGATCCGACCAGCCGATGGATTGTCTCTTGTCAGTTCAGAGTGTATTTTGCACACCGCACGTGAGGTTATGTCCTATCGACGATCCGAGGCTCGTGATGCTTTCAGAGCAGGCTTACCAAAGCCCGTATGTTTAGATGCTTAGGAGTGGGACGTGATTCGTGACGAGCAGCAGTAGACTCCTGACCGATATCGTGAGCAGCGAGATGCCGCAGCCACACGTTTAGATACGGTTGGACCGTCACATTCGGGCAGTGGCAGATATGACACGATGCGCCATGAGTTAGTAAGTACCATTTCATTTGTTGAATTTATTGTGTTAAATTTCTCATGTAAGTTCCTTTAATCTTTTGTATATTTGTTTCATCCTCCAACATGAACGGAGGAGTCGTACGGATATGGTCATGGGTTGATTGCACTATTAGAGGACTTGGAGGGACATGGTGCACTCGTTTCATGGGAGCATTTGCGATGAGGTAATTAATTTATAAACTTGGTTTTGACTTATTGTTTGTAATTTTCATGTGAATTTATCTCATTCCATTAATCTTCTTTGTTGCAGGACTGTTGATATGGAACATTCTTTGCATGTGTATGGTAGTGGAACACCAAAATTTTGTATTTGATTTTCATATGGCAATGCATTGCTTTGCCACATTTTGTAAAAGCATCATATATGAGAGTGGTTTGCCACACTCTTGTAAATGCTTCATTATTGAAATATATAACTTCTTTTATACATGGTTCATGGTTCATTCTGATTATCTCTTTTGTGTCCAATAGTACTCTGTTTCATGAAATCATATTTCAGTTCACATTAGAGTACACATCACATGTACTCGGTTTTTCTTTGGTAGTGTATTGTCTTTTGTTAAGCAACATCATGGTAATGTTGCTGTAGCAAAAGACAACACACTCTGCCGAAATAAAATTTTGCATGTATGGTCGTCGGTGTACGCGACGGTACTCCCAGTAGTGTCATCGGAATAAGCATCGATACATCCAGCAGGCGACGGTGTACATGATGGTACTCCAACAGAGGCCTTGGTATAGGCGTTGGTATGGATGCCGGTATTACCGACACTTATACCGATGCATATATCGATGCATATACCGACGCTTACACCGACGCTTTGGTACCGACGTGCATACCCACCTTTACATCCGCGTCGCGGCAAATAAAGCCGCGTTCATTTCCCTCGGTAAAAACCTCGGTATACCATCGATCTGTTGTAGTGAGTTAAGCGCATCTTTCGCTACTTTAGTGATACCCAGCTACTTGGTTTGTTTTATCCCAAGGGGGGATCATTATCGCCAGATTTACATGCTTTTTGTGACTCTGATTGGGCTGGTTGCTATGGCACTCGTGTGTCCACCAGTGGTTTTTGCTTCATGTTTGGTAGCTCATGCATATCTTGGTTGAGCAAGAAGCAACCTACTATGGCCACTTCTAGTTATGAGCTCAGTATAGGGCAACTTTTACAGCAACTGTTGAGTGTGTGTGGCTGAGACGCCTTATGGCTTATTTGCGTGTTGGTCAGTCTTCTACCACCACCATCTTCACTGACAGTCAAAGGGCATTGGCAATTGCGAGGAACCCTGTGTTCCATGCTCGCACGAAGCACATTGAGGTGCATTATCATTATGTCAGGGAGAGGTTCTCTGCTGCAGAGATTAGCTTGGCATATGTGCCCATGCAAGAGAACATTGCAGACCTTTTCATGAAGGCTCTGCCTAGGGAGAATTTTGAAGCTTTCCACAAAGCTTTGGGATTACTTCCTTTTGGGGAGTGATTTCCACATAGCTTGGCACTTCCTGATACATGAGTGTCAGCCCTTGTTCACCGCATCACTCAAGTCATGTGGGTTTGTCTTCTTTCCCTCTAGTGTTAGTTGAGAATTCTGACCGATGAAGACTCCCAACAATGACCCTTCCCGCGATCTCCAATCAGGACGACGACAAGAAGATGATGCGCTAAGAAAACAAAACACAAGAATGCATGAGAAATTGCTGACATGAGGAACGGTCATGTCTGACATGAGGAACGGTCAGATTCGTTGGCCGCGTAGTTTTATGCATTCCTCTAATGTCTATACATTTTCCGCATGAGGTGCTATCATCACTTAACCGTCTGAAAGATTCTGTGAATTTTCAAGGAGAAATTAAGAATGGCTCGTGGCGCCGGTTTAGAACATTCCAAGCCATGGAAATACCAGTCAAGGAGTACGAGGGCTGGTAGGCAATACAATGTTGGAAGGATAGCTTGATACCTTAAAGAGGGCAAATATGCTGAACGAGTTACTGCAGGTGCCGCTGTTCTGGAATACCGTAACGCTTCGTCAGTCCTAAATGCAAATAGAATATGCCGAGGCACGATACGGGATTTTTTGTTGTGATGGGCGCATCACCAGCAAGTTCTAGTACCTACAAAAAGGAACGCATATGTAAAGCCACTTGTAGTAAGTCTTTGAGCATATTTGCCCTCTTTAAGAAATATGGCATACCTCCCAACAGCGAATTGCAGACCAGCTCTCGTGCTCCTTGACTGGTATTTCGGGGGCTTGGAATGTCCTCTACCGGGGCCACGAGCCATTATTAATTTCTCCTTGAAAATTCACTGAATGTTTCTGACGGTTCACAGACGGTAATAAGAATATAGCAGCTCATGCGGGAAATATATAGACATCAGAGGAATGCATAGAACAACGAGACCAATGAATCCTCGAGGATCTTTGCTCCTGGATCGATAAGGTGACTTGAATCTGATCGTATTATAATTTAACGACATCATCCAAGTCTTCGGTTCTCGTCCATAAAACTTCATTATGGTATTTGCACATCAGCTAAGTTTTTAGTTATCCTCCGTATAACTTTGTTCTCAAAGGAAGTTGGAGAAGCATTAATGAAGTTTCCTCACATCTTTGTCACCATCAATGATGATTCAATATTTATTGATAACATTAAGAGCACAATAGAAATGGTGATCATGAAACACCACAAACGAAATACTCAATAGATATCATTCCATTGCTTTTCTTGTTGGAGGGTTCTCCCTTGGTGCAAACGATGCCTACGTGACAATGAGGATTTGGGACATTTTTTCTTTTTATGCTTGAAGTCAATTTTGATTTAACGGACCTTCGGGAGAATCATGTTGCCACACAGATAATTAAATTGGAAGCAAGCATTGCTAGATGAAGGGATCACATGTTTCTCAACATTGTGAAATGCTATAAAAGGTGAGATCCTCTCGAAGATCTCAAAAGAGAGAACTGCTTCTAACTTTGGAAACCCTCCTAAAGAATGATCGATTGAAAAATCTCTTTTTTTTTTAGGCAAAATAATTTCCAATTGTAAGAAGCCCCCGCCTTTTAGACATCATAAAGTGTTTTTCCTTGAGAACAACAAGATTAAACACAAGTAGTGTCTAGATGATGGAGACGAGAGGATTATAAAACTTCTTTGTAAAGTCCTCTTGCTTCAGTTTTCTTACAATAACACCACACACACCACTATTGGTTGTGCACCTTTTGAAATTGTTTATAATAAAAAGCTTTCCACTCCCATGTCACTCACCCAAACCGACATTCTGATCGCTAATTCTATTGGTCAAGTTCACAGTTCTATACTTCACGATGTTCATGAGCACAATATGAAAAGTCAAGAGCGATACACATGTAATATCAATACAAAATGATTAGCTAAGGATTTCAAGGAAAATGATCTTGTGTGGTTCATATCATTAAAAGATGTCTCAAAAATATTTTGCAGCATCCTAAAATTAAACATACACGTAGACGGTTCATGTTGTATTAATACAATACAACTTCACATATGCATAGATCTTCTTTAGGAAGTTGTATTGTATTGACACAACATTAACCTTCTATTAGTTGAGATATTGGCATCAATACAATCAAATCAAGACAATCGAAAGTGTATCCCTATCCGTTTTTTCGGTGTAGTGTATGCATATGCATACACACATGCATATGCATACACACATGCATGCATACGCATAGACATGCATATGCATAGACATGCATATGCATACACACATACATGCATATGCATACACACATATATGCATACAAAAATGCATATGCATACACACATACATGCATATGCATACACACATGCATTATAACATCTCCACATTGGATGAGATGGGATCTGCACGTACACCTTAGGGAGCACATGACCATGAAGACTCCAAGATATATCACATACATAATGGAGCTCCAGTCATGGGTGCAGCCGGGAAGTCCATGCATCAGTGCATACAATAGCTTTGCTCCATAGAGTTATGACATTCTATCATGTTAAAATGGAGCGAATAGGGTAAGGATTCCAAACGTTATATCACACAATTGATATATGAAGAGTACTGGCCAGCACATGGGCATCCTATTTTGAGTTTAGAATGGATTCAACATACGACACGCGAGATGATGTCTCCTCGATGGTCCAAAGCTCGTGATGCTTTAAGAGCAGGCTTACCGAGGCTTGTATGGTTAGATGTTGAAGAGTGGGAATCAATTTAGGATGAGCAAGAACATACTTCTGATCGATATTTTTAATAGCGAGATGCGACGGTCACACGTTTAGATATGGTTGGAACGTCGCATGTAGGTCACGGCGGATATGATAGTATGCGCTACCAATTTGTAAGTATCATCTTAATTATTGAATTTGTTTGTGTTAATCATATCATGTATGTTCATCTATCATTTTGCATGTTTATTATAGGAGTTGGTAGTGGGTCGTCCTCCGACATGAACGGAAGAAGCTTATGGATATCCTCATGGATTGGTTGCACTGTTGCATGACTTAGAGGGACGTGGTGCAATCATTTCATAGGAGAATCTATGATTAGGTAAACTTATAGCTTGGTTTCATATTTTTATTTGTTGTTTATAAATGTCATGTCAATTTTTCTGATTTTACACATATGCTTTGTTGTAGGATTGTATGTGTAAATGTTTTGATCCCCTTGCGTATGTGTATGGTAGTGCTTTGCCACAATTTTGTATTACAATTCTATGTGGCAATGATGTACCATAATTTTGTATTCGATTCCTATATGTAAGTGCTTTGTCACATTGCCACAATTTTGTATTCCACTCCTATGTGGCAATGATATACCATTATTTTGTATTCGATTCCTATATGGAAGTGCTTTGTCACATTTTGTATTCGGTTCCTATATGGAAGTGCTTTTCCACACTCTTATAAATCCTTCATTTATGGAATATACAACTTTTTGTACATGATTCATGGTTCATTTTTGCTCATATAAAATCATTTTTTGGTTGCCATTAGAGTACATATCACATGTACTCGGTTTAGAGTTGGGCAGAGTGTATTGTCTTTTGCTAAACAACATCATGTTGTAGTAAAAGACAACACACTCTGCCCAAAAAATGTTTTGCAGATATGGTCATCGGTATAAGCGTCAGTAAACTCAACAGAGTGGTCGGTATGGGCATCGATACACCCACCAGAGTTGTTAGTATGGGCATCGATATAAGCGTCAGTAATATCGATGCCCATACCGATGCCTATACCGATGACTATACCGGCACGTATATCGGTTTTATGTTTTTGACGTACATACCGACTGTGACAACTATGTCGTGGAGAAATTATGCCCATTCATTTTCCTCGGTAATAGCCTCCATATACCCTCGATATGTTGTAGTGATAATAGCTGAAGGTTTGTGAGGCTGTGAAAGGAGTGAAAGGGTAGACATCAATAATCCAAGTTTAGAGCAGACATCCATGATCCGACTTATAATTTAGTTTGTAAATAAACCCGCCTAGATAGTTCTCTTGTTAGAAACAGTTAGAAAAGTATTGGTTAGAATAAGGGTCATTGTAGACCGCAATTTCTGATATTGAAAGCAAAGGTTTCCTATAAAAGTTACCAACTTTTACTTTCATGTATGGTTTTTGAAGCCGCTCTCATGTAACCACTATTTCGACAAAATAAAAAATTCTTATAAATACATGCACTGTGGACTGTCGACACAGAGTGCATGGGGGAGATCGCACCCAATACTGTGTTCTGTCTCGTCTCTTGGCATGTCTATTTTTTTGTGTGTTTTCTGTATCGACAACCTCTGTGTGCATGTGAGCAAGATCGTGATAACATTGATTAATAGGGATCAATTCATACATACGCAGGAGATGATAAAAGCTCCACAGGTGGTGGAGTTTTTTATCTAGCATATCTTGAGATTTCATTGGTTATGGACATCCATAGTTTTAGATAGGGATGTTAGAGTTAGAGAACTGAGACGGTCAACTGGATTTTAGAGGACATGTTGAGGGCATATGTCTCTGAGAGACAAAGAGATTGGGATCACTATTTGCCACTAGTTGAGTCAGTATCCTTTTGAGATGAACTATCGTATGAATCCCAATGCTCCTAGTACCATATGCATGCCAAAGAAATGTCCTAGTGCTTCGGAGTTCTTAGCAAATGTCCAAGCAAATTTAGAAATAGCTTAAGCCAAGATGCAGCAAGCCACTGATAGGGCTAAAGAGCATGTTGATAGGAAGATATCTCCTAGATCCTTTGAGGAGGGAGATAAATTCTTTCTTTAGGTACCAACTAGATCTATTTCTCCATAGGGAAGTGTAGTAAGCCATCACCAAGGTTTTGTGGACCTTGGAAGATAGTTAAAAAGCTAAGTGAAGCTGCATACCGATAAGAGCTTCCTCTAGATTGTAGAGTTCATTCAATGTTTCATATTTCTAAGAAGGATAATCGAATAGAAGGTATTGTTTCTTTGCAAGAAAGTAATAGCATGAATCCTTCTCTAGAAAAGATATTAGATCGGAGACAAAATCAATTGAGGAATCATGTCATCCAGGAGTATCTAGTAGCATGGAAAGGATTACCACTTATTGACTCTACTTGGGAATCAGAAGCTCTAGTTTGCAAGTACTTTCCCTCATTGATCATTGAGGACAATGATCTTTAGAAGGGGGAGAGAGTGTCAGACATTGATCCACAGGGATTCGTGCATGTGATCCATAGGGATCATTGATCCACACGAATCAATTCACATTGATCCAGTGGGATCATTCCATGTGTGTGAGGGACAAGGGCTAGTTGGCCAAGGTCCCAAGCTCGCGGGATACCCTAAGGTGTTTTGGTAGTAATGGGAATTACTTCGAGATCATTGCTATTTTTAGAGTATACCATTGCTATTTTTAGAGTACAAGAGGGTATATATGGATGGGAGGAGAGTCACAGACACATCATTCAAGTCTTTGTGTCACACTTGTGAGTAAAATTCCAACATTGTCTGGGCACGTTTGTGGTGAATTTTCTTGATGATATCCTTTTATATAGTAAAGATCATTGTAAATACTTAGATCATCTTCAAATGATATTTTAAGTACTCCTTTGGAATTATCTTGATGGTAGAGAACCTAAGTGTGAATTCTATACATTCGAAGTTAAATATCTTGGCCATGTGATTTCTAATAAAGGAATGAAAGTTGACAATGTAAAGGTCATAAAGGACTAGCATCATCCCAAAACTATAAAGCAGCTCGAAAGTTCTCACGAGATGGCAAGGGATTATTTGAAGTTTATTCCAAACTATGTCAAGAGATTAGTTCCTTTGACACATCAACTCAAAGGTAAATCTAGACTCCTTAGATGGGTTTTGCAGCAAGGTGAAAGTATCAAACACCTTAAGTGAGGGGCTGATTCAGCCTGGGTTCTAAAAATTATAAATCGAAACCAACCACTTGTATTTAAAACCAAGGCATGTGCACATGAAATTGAAGTTTTTTTAGTACAAGATGGTCAACCAATAGGAGTTCATAGTAAGAGACTAAACACGGGTCAACATAATTATTTTACCTACGAACAAAAAATATTTGCAATCAATAATGCATTAAATATATGGCATAATTACTTGTTTGATGCCAAAGTTACAGATGTCTTTGATCAAGAAAGTATAATGTGGTCTAGAAACCAATCAAATTTAGGAGGAAAAAAAGCTAAGAGGGCCAAGAGCCTTCAAGAACGTGATTATGAACTTTGGTATTGGGGAGGAATGTTGAATGTAGTAGTGGATGTTTTGATTCAAATACGTGTGATCAATACACGTTCTTTCATGTACAAGTCTGCAATGATCTAATTGAGTTCGTGTAAGGAAAATGTAAAGACCATCCAAGGTACATGAAATCTTTGCATGCCTTTTTTGAAAGATCTATTCAAACAAATGAATCATTGGATAACCATTTCAAGAACTATTCAATCTAACATGAATAATTGTTATACAAAAACAAGGTTTGTGTACCAAGTAACGAAGAATCTAAGCAACAAGTTTAGTTTGAATGCCATATTTCTCTTAGTGTAGGACATCCCCGTGTCAATCGAACTCATTCCTCAAATTCCATTTTTATTATCCTAGTTTATACAAGGAATTGTAGGAATATGTGCTAAGGTGTCATATGCCAAGCTTACAAAGCATAAACACTTAAGATATGATGTCTATTGCATCCATTACAAAAACCTCAAAAATATGGCAAAGTATTTCAATATTTTTTATAGTTCTTTACCCAAAAGTTGAAGAGAATATGATCCATTTACACGTGAGCAAGATGGAAAAATTCATTCCCACTCTTAGAAACATTGAGACTCCAAAAGTGGCTAAGCTATTTGTGCAAAATTTCTATCATCTCTATAATTTTCATGAAGAGAGAGCCTCATCGAGATAAAAAGTTCACGTGTTATTTATGGAGATCTTAAGTTGGTTGAATATGATTATGAAAATAAGCATAGAAAACCATCCTCAAACCGATGATTAGACATATGCTAGGAGCCTATGTATCTCCAAAGCAAACCAATTGAAATGAATATTATGACTTGCAAAATTTTCTTACAAAAACACTAAGCATGTTGCAATAGATTCAAACCTTTTGTGATCATGTATGGGTTTTAGTCTAAAGACCCTTATGAACTTGGTCTTCAACATGAAAGATTTCAAGCTACACATAATTTCTAAAAAGTCATGAACTTTAAGTTGAAATGAGTATTAGAAACGTAAAGAGAGCACATGAAGTATTTTGATGGCGATGCACCATAGTCCAATCTCCTTCTCAAGGGCTCCACAATGATATCCTCAGAATAGAAAACCGAGCTCTAAGTGCCACACACTGTACTCTGCATAGAGGCTATAGAATATGTAAAAAGACACAGTACACAAGGAGCATGAACTTCTTAGGTGTTACAAATGCGATCGAACTTTTAGTCTATGGCTGACCACGCCACTATATGTTTTATTAAAGGACATATACAAAGAAGTGTACGGTTCAGGATCCATAGAAGCCATCTGCTACAATATGGAGATTTTAGATCATTTTTTTTTATTAAACCTAAAAATCATACTCTTAAAGACTTAAACCTGAAATACTAAACCTAAATACTTAAATACCTAAAAAAACTTAAAACCCTAATTTTAAAACCATAATCTATATAACTATCCTATTTTATCTATATATTCGGATTTTTTCTTAATTGATCCTATTTTATATATATATTTATTTATTTATTCAGATTTTTTTTCTCTTAATTGAGTTATATGTATGCCTAAATCCTAAAACCCTAATTTAAAGTTCTAGACCTAAATTATGTATATTTCTATACACATGTGTATATACGTGTATATATGTATTATATGTGTATGTGTATGTGTGTATATATGTTATGTAGGTGTTAAAATCCTAAAATCCTAATCAAAATGATCTAGACCTAAAACATGTATATATATGTATGCATGTGTATATATATGTGAATATAGATAGCTGTATAAGTATGTGTGTTTGTGTATGTGTATATATATTCACTCTATTTAAAATGATTAAAATTAAACCTATTTTTATATATTTAATCATATATATTTCATTTATTTATTTAAAACACTAGTTCTTATCATATTTTATTATCTATATAATTATCCTACTTTATATATAGATATATTATTTATATATTCAGATTTTTTTCTTAATTAATCGTACTTTTATATATTTTATTATATATATTTAATTAAATTATATAAAACACTAGTTCTTTTTATATTTATTTATGTATATAATTATCTTATTTTATTTATATATTCAGATTTTTTCCTTAATTAATCCTATTTTCATATATTTTATTATAAATCTTTAATTATAAATATTTAATTATATATTTAATTAAATTTTCTAAAACACTAGTTCTTTTTATATTTATTTATCTATATAATTATCCTATTTTATATATATATATTTATTTATATATTCAGATTTTTTCCTTCCTTAATGCTGTTTTTATATATTTAATTATATATATTTAATTAATTTTTTTAAAACACTAATTCTTTTTATATTTATTCATCTATATAATTATCCTATTTTATATATATTTATTTATATATTCAAATTTTTTCCTTACTTAATTCTATTTTTATATATTTACTTTTATATATTTAATTATATATATTTAATCAAATTATATAAAACACTAATTCTTTTTATATTTATTTATGTATATAATTATCTTATTTTATATATGTATTTATTTATATATTCAGATTTTTTCCTTACGTAATCCTATTTTTATATATTTAATTATATATATTTAATTATATATATTTAATTAAAACCCTAATCTTAAAAATCTAGACCTAAAATATGTATATTTCTGTATGCATGTGTATCTACAGTGTATGTATGTATTATATGTATATGTGTGTTTGTGTATATATATTATGTAGGTATTAAAACCCTAAAACCCTAATCAGAAAGACTTAGACTTAAATCTAAAATACTAAAACCTAAATACTTAAACACCTATAAAAATCAAAACCCCTAATCCTAAAGCCCTAATCATATTTAATATATAAATTAATCTATATATTCAGATTTTTTTTCTTATTTTTCTCTATATTTTTTCTTCATATGAATATAATTGAGTTATATGTATGCCTAAACCCTAAAATCCTAATCTTAAAGATCTATACCTAAAACATGTATATTTTTGTATGCATGTGTATCTACATGTATATATGTATTATATGTGTATGTGTATGTGTGTATATATGTTATGTAGGTGTTAAAACCCTAAAACCCTAGTCTTAAAGATTTAGACCTAAAATATGTATATTTTGGTATTTATGTGTATCTACATGTATGTATGTATTATATGTATATGTGTTAATCTTAAATATCTAGACCTAAAATATGTATATTTCTGTATACGCGTGTATATACATGTATATATATATTATATGTGTATGTGTATGTATGTGTAAATAGCCTAAAAACGCTAATCCTATTTTTATATATTTGATGTAAAAAAAACTTCAAAAAATTTTTTATATATTTAATTAACACACTAGCATGTGTGTATATGTGTGTATGTGTATGTATATGTGTGTATGTATGCATGTGTGTATATATGTGTGTGTATGTATGCATCTGTACATGTGTGTGTATGTATGCATGTGTTTACATGTGTGTGTGTGTGTGTGTATGTATACATGCATGTGTGTATATGTGTTTATGTATGCATGTGTTATGTGTGTGTATGTATGCATGTGTACATGTGTGTGTGTATGTATGCATGTGTGTACATGTGTGTGTATGTGTATGTGTGTGTATGTATGCATGCATTTGTGTGTATGTATGCATGTATGTATGTATATATGCATGTGTGTGTGTATGAACGTGTGTATGTATGTGTGTATGCATGTGTGTTTGTATGTATGCATGTGTGTATATGTGTATATTTGTGTATGCATGCATGTGTGTATATGTGTGTGTATGTATGCATGCATGTGTGTATATGTGTGTATATATGTGTGTGTGTGTATGTATGTGTGTATATGTTTGTGTGTGTATGTTTATGTATGCATATGTGTATATATGTGTGTGTATGTATGTGTGTATGCATGTGTGTGTATGTATGCATGTGTGTAAATTTGTATGTATGTGTATGCATGCATGTGTGTATATGTGTGTGTATGTAAGCATGCATGTGTGTATAGGTGTGTGTATGCAAGCATGCATGTGTGTACATGTATGTGTGTATGTATGCATGTGTAAATGTGTAAATGTGTGTGTATGTGTGTGTGTATGTATGCTCTATTTTCCTATCTCTATCTTTCTTTATTTCATTATTCTTTATCTCTCACTTTCTCTCTCTCTCTATCTCTCTCTCTTCTTCTCTCTCTATCAATAGAGAATAAAACAATCACTTACAAGTATGTCCCTCTTTTGGATCGTTGTCGTCAAAGCGTAATGTATGTCGCCTATTGTCCAATTCCAAACAATCGATGCCAAAGAACTTCTGCAAAATCAAAGAAAAGAGAAATTATAAAACCTAAAGCATAGAGAAACACAAATGCTAACAGTACGTGCAGCAATTACCAAGATGTGAGATCTAAGTCGAGAGAGTGTGTGTGTGTGTGTAGAGAGAGAGATCTGTGTGTGTGCACAATACAATGTAGGTCGCAATTCGGTTCACGCGTGCAAGTTCGACAGAAGACCAACAGTACTCAAACACGTGCAAAAATGTGAAGTTTTGCTCTCGGGTTTGCGGTATGTTTAAAACTCTCCCTCGGTATATCCGTCAGTATAATCCTCGGTATGGGCATCGGTAACTTCCAGTAAATTACCGACGCTTATATAGATGCTTATATTGATGCATATACTGACACTTATACCAACGCATATACCGACGGCTGCATGCCACACCGACAATCCGTTTAAAACGGTCATATCGACAGTCACTTGACCGTCGCTATCTCGAAGTGACATTTTCCAACGCCCATACCGACGCCGAGTGTGACCGTCGGTATATGCAGCATCAGTATATCCTCAAAACAAGTAAGTGGTAGTAGAAGCAAAATAATTACAAGTCCTTACTCAATGCAACATGAAGAAATAAGAAACTTTTAGTATGTTCTATATGCTTGCATGTATATGCATACTAATTTTCTAAAAATTTCGGCAACATAATGGCATAATTTTGAAAACCCAAAAAATTATGACAAGCAATTTCCATGATATTGGTGCTTGGAGGCACAATCTATCTACAAATAGACCGAAAGGGGATTACACACTCTAACAAATTTTGCAATGCCAATAGGAATAATATAAGCATAAGTAGACACAAATGGGATTACACACCCTAATAAATTCATATTTTTCTCCTTGTAACCTACAAGAAAATACCCACCTATCCCTCCAAGAAGAATACATGCACTGCACAATATGAATCCACTTATTAACTATGTGTATATTCTAGGTGCTATGCAAGATTACATGTCCTATATGCAATATGATGCAAAAAGAGAGCAATGATGCATATAAACTAACAAGAGACTTATCTGGAGGTTCAATAAGTAATTTGCAGGTGTGTTCAAGTTCTGAAGATGGTCCACCCTTCTTTGGAATAGCTTTCCAAGTCTCTCCCAATAGGTTATGCTTCAACACGATGCTTGAAAAAGGTTTGTTGAGGATGAATAACAAACTCCAAACTTTGAAGATGATGGGAAGTAAAGCCAAACTATGGCTTGCAGCCACTCCTAGCAATGAACTCTAAGAGAGCTATGCAAAACAAGAGAAGGAAATTATGAATTTGAAGGAGATATACCCAAGATAAGGTCAAGAAAGTGGAAAGAGGTAAGGCAAATTGGCAAAGTTTATGCAAAGAAACAAAGCTTCAATTATGACCTTAATTAAATCTTTGAAAATCGGCACCGTGTGTATAAAACTCTCCAGCCATGGTGATGGCTCTCTACTCTTACAGAGTCTGCCTTAATCCCACATGCACTATTTCAACAACGCAGGGCTATATGTAGTCTACTTATCATGAGTATTTCAAGAGAAAGAGAAAAGTGAATAGCAATGAGAACTCCTCTATCGTAGCTTGCCTCTAAATGCTGGCACTGTAGAGAAATTCAGCGAGGATCGGCGAATCCGGTCACATGTTATGGTTGGAAGGAAAAAAAACTCCTCGAGGCAAGTGGGTGCATGACTTCTTTGTAATGCCATGCGACAGGGTGGACAAAAATTCCTTAGAACAGCTTCATGGGAATCGATCCTCATCGCTCATCACAAGCATCCACGTGCTTCTCTTTTGAGGGGCGAGCTGTGCTCTGATCACGGGAGTTCGCCTATGGGGGTTGGCTTAGGGGCAAGTCACGTGGGTTTGTCTTCTTTTCCTCTAGTGTTAGTTGAGAATTCTGACCGATGAAGACTCCCAACGATGACCCTTCCCGAAATCTCCAATCAGGACGACCACAAGAAGATGATGAGCTAAGAAGACAAAACACAGGAATGCATGAGAAATTGCTGACGCTATGATATCAATTGAGAGACAAAGACTTGAATGATGTGTGTGTGACTCTCCTCCCATCCATATATACCCTCTTGTACTCTAAAAATAGCACTGGTATATTCTAAAAAAAGCAATTATATGGAATAATCTAGTGTAAACATGTGGCCATCATGCAACACTTATTGCCATTAATACCCAAGTAATTCCCATTACTACCAAAGCATCTTAGGGTATCCCCTGAGCTTGGGACCTTGGCCAGCTGGCCATTGTCCCTTACACACATGGATTGATCCCTGTGCATCAATGTGAACTGATCCCTGTGAATCACATGCACTCATCCCTATGGATCAATGTCTGACAACAAGTGCCATGATGGATGTTAAGCATTATTCAAACCCAAAGCTGCGAAAACAAATTCATTACATATTGGCTTTATTCACGGATCACATGCACTGATCACTATGGATCAATGTCTGACAACAAGTGCCATGAAGGATGTTAAGCATTATTGAAACCGAAGGCTGTGACAACAAATTCATTACATATTGGCTTTATTCGCGGAAGCAAGTTGATAGCATGGTCAATAGGCTCTTACAAGGGTTCTAAGCTACCTTAGAGTTCCACAAGGAACACATCACTGTACTTGTTTAAAAAGTATTTAAATTTATTCAATAAAATTGAAAGAGAACATAAAGCATAACAAGCGTTTTTTATACTATGATCATCAGCTGCATCCAATGGAATGAGCATAAATGCTTCAACTTTTTTTTTCTTTACACGTTTCTGTAACTTAATTCTAGAAATTAAAGGAGTGCGTGAAACGTCATGTTCACGTTTAATGATATGAATTTTCCCGTTAGTTAAGGATTCCAATGTTTTCTAAAACCATTCCCTGCCTAGTACTTGTAGTAAGGTAAACGGGAGCACTTGTAGTAAGTCTTTGAGCATATTTGCCATCTTTAAGGTATCTGGCATACCTCCCAACAGGGAATTGCAGACCAGCTGTCGTGCTCCTTGACTGGTATTTCGGGGACCACGAGCAGCTCTCGTGCTCCTTGAAAGAGTATAGCAGCTCATGCGGGAAATATTTAGACATCAGAGGAATGCATAGAACAACGAGACCAATGAATCTGATCGTATTAGAATTTAACGACATCATCCAAGTCTTCGGTTCTCCTCCATATAAGTTTTTAGTTATCCTCCATATAACTTCGTTCTCAAAGGAAGTTGCAGAAGCATTAATGAAGTTTCCTCACATCTTTGTCACCATCAATGATGATTCAATATTTATTGATAACATTAAGAGCACAATAGAAATGGTGATCATGAAACACCACAAACGAAATACGCAATAGATATCATTCCATTGCTTTTCTTGTTGGAGGGCTCTCCCTTGGTGCAAACGATGCCTACGTGACAATGAGGATTTGGGACATCTTTTCTTTTTATGCTTGAAGTCAATTTTGATTTAACGGACCTTCGGGAGAATCATGTTGCCACATAGATAATTAAATTGAAAGCAAGCATTGCTAGATGAATGGATCACATGTTTCTCAACATTGTGAAATGCTATAAAAGGTGAGATCCTCTCAAAGATCTTGAAAGAGAGAAGTGCTTCTAACTTTGGAAACCCTCCTAAAGAATGGTCGATTGAGAAATCTCTTTTCCTTTTAGGCAAAATAATTTCCAATTGTAAGAAGCCCCCGCCTTTTAAACTTCATAAAGTGTTTTTCCTTGAGAACAACAAGATTAAACACAAGTAGTGTCTAGATGATGGAGACGAGAGGATTATAAAACTTCTGTGTAAAGTCCTCTAGGAATGCATAGGCGACCCTTGCTTTGTGGAATTGGGGAGTTCCCATGTGTATTAGGCCTTTCCCTTGTGTAACTGTTTTCGCTATCAATTAAAGCATGGGAGAATAGGCAATTAAATAAATAAATTGGAGAAACTTTCGTGTTCCTTCCATAAGGTGTTCATGATTATGTAGTTGATTTTGTTATTCACATGCTAGATGAGGCGAGAGAAGATGAGCTTTTTATAGAACCAATGTAAGTTAGGAACCTGTTTTATATTTCTAAATTCACCACGTTCATAGTAGCTTAAGATATGAAATTGAGAAGCAACATCAAAAAGGAGCCAAAGTCAACTTTTCTCTGTGGCAACACGCCAAACAGGAAGAACTAAATGTGTTAATGAATTCTCAAGTTATAGGATCAAATAAAACATAGGAAAACAAGTTCATTAATAAGGAAAAAGATAGAGGTTTAGAGATAGAGTGTTGGAGTTAGAAGTCTGCGGAAGCACGCAAACAGCATAAGGAACAAAAAGAAGCTTGGAGCACAACACACAAAATCGAATGTATTACCACTAGAATGTACAAAGATAAGTAGCCCATTAGGGCAATATGCGTATATACAAGCTGGGGGAAAAAACCTCCTAAAGAAGGAAAAATGTGCCCCGGTGGTCCTAGTGTGTTCACACACATCACTACCTAAATATATCAACAAATCCCCCCTGGAAGTGATGTGGTGAACAAGGGTTGACACTCATATATAAGGAAGTGCCAAGCTATGTGGAAATCACTCCGCAAAAGGAACTAAGCCCAAAGCTTTGTGGAAAGCTTCAAAATTCTCCCTAGGCAAAGCCTTCATGAAAAGGTCTGCAATGTTCTCTTGCGTGGGCACATATGCCAAGCTAATCTCCCCAACAGAGAACCTCTCCCTGGCATAATGATAATGCACCTCAATGTGTTTAGTGTGAGCATGGAACATAGGGTTCCTCGCAACTGCCAATGCGCTTTGACTGTCAGTGAAGATGGTCGTGCCAGAAGACTGACCAACACCCAAATAAGAAAAAAGGCGTCTGAGCCACACACAATCAAGAGTTGCCGTGAAAGTTGCCCTATACTGAGCTCACAACTAGAAGTGGCCATAGTAGGTTTCTTCTTGCTCAACCAAGATATGCATGAGCTACCAAACATGAAGCAAAAACCATTAGTGGACACACGAGTGCCATAGCAACCAGCCCAATCAGAGTCAGAAAAAGCATGTAAATCTGGTGATAATGATCCCCCCTTGGGATAAAACAAACCAAAAGCTTGGGTATCACTAAATTAGCGAAAGATGCGCTTAACTCACTACAACAGATTGATGGTATACCGAGGATTTTATCGAGGGAAATGAACGTGGCTTTATTTGCCATGATGCCGATGTAAAGGTCGGTATGCACGTCGGTACCAAAGCGCCGGTATAAGCATTGGTATATGCATCAGTATAAGCATCGCTATATGCGTCGGTATAAGCGTCGCTAATACCGGCACCCATACGGATGCCTATACCAAGGCCTCTGCTGGGAGTACCGTCGTCTATACCGTGGCCTGCTGGGTGTATTGATGCTTATTCCGATGACAGTACTGGGAGTACCGTCGCATATACCCACGACCATACCTACAATTTTTCTTTTTGGACAGAGTTTGTTGTCTTTTGCTACAGCAACACTACCATGATGTTTCTTAACAAAAGACAATACACTCTGCCCAAAAGAAACCGAGTACATGTGATGTTTACTCTAATGCCAACCAAAATATGATTTAGTGAAACATAGTATTATTGGACACAAAAGAGATAATCAGAATGAACCATGAGCCATGTACAAAAGAAGTTATATATTTCAATAATGAAGCATGTACAAGAGTGTGGCAAACCACTGTCATATATGACGCTTTTACAAAATGTGGCAAAGCAATGCATTGCCATTTGAAAATCAAATACAAAATTTTGGTGTTCCTGTGCCATACACATGCAAAGAACATTCCATATCAACAGTCGTGCAACAAAGAACATTAATGGAATGAAATAAATTCACATGAAAATTACAAACAACAAGTAAAAACCAAGTTTATAAATTAATTACCTCATTGCAAATGCTCCCATGAAATGACTGCAGCGTGTCCCTCCAAGTCCTCCAATAGTGCAATCAACCCATGAAGATATCCGTACAACTCCTCCGTTCGTGTTGGAGGACAACCCATTGCTAGCTCCTGAAGCAAATATACAAAAGATTAGAGGAACATACATGAGAAATTTAACACAAATAAATTCAATAAATGAAATGGTACTTACAAACTCATGACGCATCGTGTCATATCCACCGTTGCCCAAATGTGAAGTCTACTGCTTCTCGTCATGAAGTACGTCCCACTCCTTAGCATCTAACCATATAGGCTTTGGTAAGCCTGCTCTGAAAGCATCACCAGCCTCGGATCATCGATGGGACATAACCTCAGGTGCGGTGTGCAGAATCCACTCTGAACTGACAAGAGACTGTCCATCGGCTGGTTGGAACTTCTGATAAATCGTCTGTGTGATATAATTCTTCCGATCTTTATCCTACTCACTCCATTTCAGCATCCATCACCGGAGCTCCATCTTTGATACTATACACCTTGGAGTCATCATGGTCATGAGCACCCCAAGGTGTACGTGGTGTTCCACGTGGTGTACTGCATGGCATACCTACATCTGAGGTACTCGTCCTAGGAGTAGAAGCTGGGGACACAACGTCTATAGCACTGCCTCCACAACAGCCGCCTCCTCCGCCTCTAGACCTAGCTGTAGATCCACTCCTAGAACCTCCTGCTCCATAGCGTGACCTCGATCTACGAGACGGGCCAGAACCTGTATCGCGCGGAGGTTTCGAACACACATGTCTACTAGTAGACCCTGTAGGAGATGGTTGAAAAGATGGTCGTGGTGGAGTCACAAAGCTACGAGACATACCTCCTACGGGAGTAGCACCACCCGTAGGAGTGACACCGGCAGGAGTGACACTGGTGGGAGTGACATCGGTGAAAGTGAGACCAGCGGTAGTGAGGCTGGCAGGAGTAAGGCCGCCAGGAGTGAGGCCGGGAGGAGTGCTATCACGAGTGATCCAATACTGTGATGCAGCGGCCATATACGCGGGAGGAACCTGAGAGATGAACTCCAAAAACTACTCCTCTATCATGGAATGTGGAGTTACTGGAGGACTCTCTCCCATCGTGCTCTGTAATAAAAGAACTCAAATAATTAGAATGTGATAATAAAAGTAATATAGACAATAAAAAAAAAAAAGAATTAGTACGTAGAAGTCTTTTATTCAAAAGTCCTTTATTCTAGCATCCTCTTGAAGATTCGATGCGCCGGGAATATCTATCTCTATATTGATGGCTTCTAAATCGCTTGCTATGCTGGTTTCTTCCCGATCATCATCTATTGCTTCGTCTTCTCGAACAATGACCTCTTCTTCAATGACCTCTTCTTCTCGAACAATGATCTCTTCCTCCTCGACTATCAAATGAATCTCTGACTCCACTAGAGATGGACTTTCTTCTACATCTATGTTCTCAAAAACTTGACTACTACGTGGAGAGACTTGTAAAACAAACAGCCACTTTGGTTCTTTTGAATGTGGTATAAAAACAACTTGCTCACAGTCTTCGGGAAGTACAAATGTATCCCTTTCATTTGTCCATAATCTTGTGGAGTCGACTTGAAGCAAAGCGATTTTATCCCGTCTCACTGTTGCGTTTCTTCCAGAGGTGACTACTCTATGTGCTTCCAAGCATCAGAGTCAACAGGCACTCGCATTACATTATCTGTAGACCTGCTCTTTGTATGCCATGACATTAACTCAGCTATAGATTTGCATCTAAACATGTTCTTAATTCGTGGAACGATAGGAAAGTGGCGAAGAACCTTTGCGGGGATTGCTTCGCCTACAACGTCTTCTCTAAATCTATTTGCTCCACACTTTAGACATACGTGGAGATGCTTATACTCATTCTGAAAGAGAATGCAATCATTCGAACAAGCATGAATTTTAGTATAATCCATTCCAATGGACTGTAAAAGCTTTTTCGCATCTCCACATGTCTAATAAGCAATCAAAACGATATTAGTAAATAAAGTTATTGTGATACAACAATGAAATCCAATTTTTTCTTCACTTACATGAACAATTCAGTGACACTAGTATCTGACCATGCATAAATGGATTGTAGATTGAGCATCGCGAGTGACGCACATAGTACAAATATCTTTGCTCCATTGTAAAGTGGTAAACGAGCTACTCTTCGCATGTTTTCATATTCTTCATCGACTTTTGATCGTGGAATTTCTGTTGTGTCCATGAAACTCTCGACACCTTCTCCACCATCATGATCTTCGTCCATGTCATAAAATGCTTCAAGCATCTCTTCCATATGTTCATTCGGTGTAATATTATTAGTACTTGCTTGTAAGTCTAAGTCCCTTTTTGCTCTCTTTTGTCCACGAGAGTTATCGGTGCAATGTCGTTTGGGTCCATCTGGTCACCTGGG